>PVKS010000590.1:0-183485 GCA_004027875.1 Aplodontia rufa
TTTCTCATTGTCCAGGGTCTAGTCCCCACCTCCACAGATGAGTGGAGACAATCGACCCTTAGATCTCTGGGTTAAGCTGATTTTACTCATCATGATCTCTTCCATAACCATCCATTTACCCTCAAAGGCTGCAAGGTCATTGTTTCTAATTGCTGTGTAATATTCCATGGTATAAATGTACCACAGTTTTTGGATCCATATACAAAAGCTATGGGCAATCTGGTTTTAGCCAATTATGGAAACATTTCCTAAATGTCAAACCAAGTTTTATGATATTAGTTTTTAGGCACTTAGACACTACTAAATTTGTTTGTTGGTTGGTTTGGGTATCATTGATCATGATAACCTTAGATTCGCCTTATAACAAGTCGTTTTAAATCAAGGGTATTAGAGGGTACAGCTTTTGAATGGAATAAAATCTATGTTACTCACCAGATGTCATGGCACATACCTATAATCCCAGGGACTCAAAGGCTGAGGAAAGAGAATCAAGTTCAAGACAAGCCTGGGCAATTTAGGGAGACCCTGTCTCAAAATACAAAATTTTCAGTAGGGCCTGGGGTTGTAGCTTAGCACACTTATCTTGCCTACAGGAGGCCCTGGGTGCAATCTGCAGTGTCACCTCAACAACAAAAACAAAAGCTTGGATTTGTGGCTAGGCCTTTCACACTCTAAAGTTTCTGCCTCAAGCACAGATCTTTTAAATGTTAATCAACCCTGAACTAGTTAATCTCAAATCTTTATAAAAGAACTGGTTCCTTAAACTTGACATAGGACCTCTTATTCTACAATATAAAAAGTACTGAGAAAAAATTGTCTTTCTAAATCTTTAGAGCATCTGGCCTTTGCTTCTCTTGACTTGGCTTCTGCTCCCTCTAAAGCACAATGTAGATATGTATCAACCTGACAGCACTCTCCTTAAACTTTCTGTGGTATTATTACTAAATCTACTTGGAGCAATTCCAGTTCTAAATGTGGAGCTGATATTTGTGAGACAAAGGAGCAGGCTTTTATCAGGAGTAGTCTGTTGGGAAATGATTCTTGATTCCCACTTGGTTATTGGAACACAAAGATAATGAAAGGTAAGAAACATGCATGGAGATGTGTAAAAAAAAAATCATTTTAGAAGGAATGTGCAGCTTGTAGGAGTGTTATTCAATCACCAGGGCTGATTTTGCTTTGTGATCTTGGATGAAGAATTTTAACAAGCATGGGATCATTAAAGATATGCGAGCAATCTTTAAATTTATTGACATAAAATTTACCATTTCAGATAATGTTTGGAATCATTTTCAAAGGTATTCTGAATGTTGTAGAAGAACATACTTGATGCATGAAAAACACTAAATATGGAAAAAGTACTTTTTTTAACCTCTCTTCTACCAACCTGTCACTTGTATATAAACTTGGTAAATTGTTGAACTAACACAAAATAACTGGTATAACTAGCAGATCATCTTTTCCCCTTCTTTCATTGTTCTGTTGGATAGTATAATAATGCTAAAAGTCTAAGTCACGTGTTGCCTTGACCATAATAGACTTTACGTTTTATTAAAAAAATAGGAAATTTTAAATTGACTAAATTTTAAAATATTAATTATACATTATAATAAATGATCAAGGAAATAAACAGGATATTGGAATATAGAGATAATTTAGGTTATCAATTATTACATAGAGAAACCACTGGAAAATTCATTGGTTAAAGTGTTTTAAAATGATAGATTTTTAACTTTCATTTTCTGGTATAAGGGAATTCTTTGCCATTTCTCCATCAAGAAATATAGGAATGCTTATTGGAATGTGGGCTGTACAGTTGCTACCCATGCTATTTCACAATGTGTAGGGCCTTAGCTAGAATGACTGCATAACCAGAGGTTAGGAAAAGAGGAAGTGATAAGTCTTGCCCGAGTCTGCATGTCTGCTTCTCCCTCACTTTTTCTCTTCTTACACAAGTCTTATAACATAAGAGCCTCTGAAAAAATCAGACTACTTGCATTATAGTTCAGAGCTCCAAGAGCAAATATTTCAGACAAACATTGGAGTGTTTCAGTTCCCTTAAAGTTTGCTTCAGAACCTACATAGCATCATATCTGATGATGGACATTTGGTCCAGGTAGCAACTGTACAGCTCACATTCCAATAAGGACTTCCATATTTCTTGATGGAGAAATGGCAAAGAATTAGCAACCATCTTGGTTCTGCCATAGAAAGTAAAATGACAGAAGAAGGAAAATGTGGGAGAATGTGGAAAAGGGGAAATGTTAGTTGAGAATTAAAGAATGGAAAAGAATCAGTCATAAGAATAGCTTGGGGGAGAAGACTGTTGAAGTTATGATTTTAGATTTCAAACATTATCAATATAGACATGAAAAATACACAAATTTCTTCCTTGGCATGTACTACAGTGTTTCTCTAATATAATAATCCTTACTTTGTTTTTTAGTACTTTCTCATCATAGGTTTATTCTTCTTGGTCATCAGAAGAGGCAACAATATTATGTTTTAAGTTCGTATATATATAATTAGACAGTTCTGCCACAGATATCATAAACATGCCGATTTATATGCCACCACAAATGAAATCTGGTAAATACTCCTTTGGGATGCAAATGACACAACTCACCTATCAATTTAAAGAATTTCTGATAGTGAATAGTTGTGATTTAGTCTCTATGATGTAATCACTAAACACAAAATAACTTGAAGAGGATGCAGGAAGAAAGACTGAACATTTTTAGGTGTGATACTTTAGAGGCATTTGGTGTTACAGTGTTCAATCTTGGTTTAAAGGAACAAATGAACATATCAAGAAAGTAGAAAACAAGGCAAATAATAGGGCATGAACCAGTGAACCATCCTTGTATTTAGCCTGTAATAAATGTGACATATCTTCCAAAAGACTTCCATGACTATTCATCTCTAAGAATTAAAGGAATTGGTCTTGAAAATTAGAATTTGTAAATCCAGTTTCTCAAATATCATTATGTTAACATTGAGACAAAAAAAAAAAAAAGAGCTTGAAATGCTTGGGACTGTTTATTTGTATGGCCATAGCTTATCTTCAAATACTTTTAACATGATCACATTGAATTAAATTGAGTACATACAGTTAAACGCACACATAATTTTAAGGCAAAAAATATAGACTATTAGTATTACAGGTTATAAGGCTGACATCAATTGATAGCATGTCCATACCATATGTTCTTTTTTTTTTTTTTTAAGAAAGAAAGGGAGTTTTATTTTTTCATCTGGTTTTTCTTTCTCTGACCCTTAGTTGTATATGTGGTGTTGGCATTTGAACCTTGGTCCTCACACATGCCAGGCAAGCGCTCTACATCTGGGCCAGTGCTCCAACCCCATACTACATGTTCGTGATGGATGTGGTTCATGCATACAACCTCACTTTCCCTACACATGAGTAAGTGTGAACACATGGTTAGAACTGCAGCCTGGAGTTTATACTTTAAGGTGTGAACAGA
Organism: Aplodontia rufa; assembly: GCA_004027875.1. NCBI lineage: Eukaryota > Metazoa > Chordata > Mammalia > Rodentia > Aplodontiidae > Aplodontia > Aplodontia rufa. The sequence goes on from PVKS010000590.1 coordinate 3,486, forward strand.
ACACTTCTCAAAGCATGGTCATTGATCTACTCTTCTGTCTTTCTAACTTCCCATTGGCAGCCAGTTTCCTGGGGATATAGTTAAATGACATCTAGGTGAGTGATGAGTATAATCTCCACTTGTAAAGTTGAACCACACTAACATAATAAGTTCAAAGATGACCTTTGAACTATAGAAATTCATACAGTGATATGACAAATCCCCATTGTTATTTCACCTTTCTTTTGAGTATCCATTTATGTTGATTTTCTATTGGTTACCATGTATATTATATAACCGGAAGGATTTTAAAACCACACATATTTTTCTTTTCTGGCCCATACTTTAAATCTTTTTATTATTGCAGAAGACCAAGTACTAATTATTGAATGGATGTTTCAATCTTTGCATAAGGCCTTCAAAAAATAGAAAGATCAATGTAAATAAGGTAAATCAACTAATTCTTTAAATGTAAGATTTAAGACAGAGACAGACTCTCTAGAATTCCTTTGAATACAAATGTTTCTAATGTAAAAGTTCACTGAAAAAGGATCAAAATATGATGATGTGAATAATTATGATGCTTTCTAGAAAAAAACATTCAACTCAGCATCCCTTCTAGTGTATAGAAATAGATCAAGGCTTGCCAAAATAATGCCAAGGGTCAAGTCTGCATCTGCATCTACTATTTAAGTTTGATTGAAACACAGCCACATCGTTTGTTAATGTGTTATCTGTAACTGTTTTATGTTCTAACATAAAATTGAGTACTTGTGATAGTACTATATAGCTTGCCAAGCCTAAAATATTTGCACTCTGACCTTTTGCAGAAAAGTTTCTTATCCCTTGAAATACAGAATGAAATACTTATGTGAATTTACTTAGTAATAATAATAACAGAAATAATAATAACTTAAAATTTCAATAGTACAATTGTTTCATTAAGTATTTCCCTGCATGTTTTTGTGGAAAGGTTAATACATGGATATTTACATACTCATTTTGGACTGTGATATGTCAATGCTTGTTATTATATTCCATAATGAGATTAATGTTTTAAAGAGATACAATGAGCTTTTACTTCCATTGAGATCTTTGTTTTGTTTTGTTTTTAAGAAAGAGGGGACAGTGAGTGAGAGAGAGAAAAAGAGAGAAACAATTTTTATTTAGTTTTTCATGTGACTTTCATTTACAGACACTTGGCTGTGTACATGGTGCTAAGGTTTGAATTCGCGTACTCGCACATGCCAGGCAAGCGCTGTAACCGGAGAGCCATCGCTCCAGCCCCTCCATTGAGATCTTGGTTTTTATGCAATTAAAATTGTATCCCATTCTTAAAATGTCTTGTCTAATTAAATCACAAGGTCGAAGTTGAAAGTGTAATCAAAACAATTTCTGTTCATGACAATGGCAGGATATTATACATAGAATGATAGTGAAATTCCATCACTACAGGATAACTTTGGGCACACTTTTCTGCTTACTCCCCACCCCACCTTCTTTTGCGAGGTAACATTTATGGCTCTCACTCTTCTAGAGCATGCTAACTACAAGCTGCACTAGGCAGTTGATATAGAGTCTTAGCATTACTTCTTTCTCTGCTAGAGTCATTGGGTATGGGCACAGCGTACTGCTGATAGTCAGATATATGTAAATAAGATAACCCTGCTTTTTTTTGACATGGTAACCCCTTAAAATATTCCTGATCTCCTAAGAATCATAATTAAATTGGTGGTAGAGTATATTGTTTTTTTCTTGTGCCTGACCTAATAGTGTCTGGTATAGGTCTGGCTTTCATAAAGAAATGAGAATAGTGAGTGGTTTTCTTGTTTTGTTTTGTTTTTTAAATGTGCTTTAAATGCTGAATCTTCTGTACTTAACTAGTCACCTCAAATGTATACGTTGAAATCAGCTAAAGTAAACCAGCAATGTAGACCTATTCAAATATGGGTTACTGAGGTTTTGTTTCTGTTTTTAACTTGCATATAAATTTCGGAATCTTTCCACCTATGAGCTTGCCTCTGTTATTATGTATTGATATGCAGTAATAGTCCCTAAATTTGTACATGAAAATGATAAATGGGTAATTTTCATGGGGAATTATTTTCTTTCTATTGATATCATCTTTTCTCATGTTCTAATTTCACAAACATTATGGTTTATTGAAATGCATGTTCACAAAGCAGCTCTTCAATTTAGCTTTTCCCATTTGATTAAGGCTTGTTGAGCAAGAGGCAAGTGAATTTGGTGGTGTGTAATATTTTGGCTTTTTTATACTCTGTGTGTACACAGTTATAATTTAGAGTAGCTCTGACTAGCATTTAATCATCTACACTAAATGTTTAGGCATCTCCCAAATAAGACTCCCAAGTTCCAAACTTCAGGTATATACCAGTTAGAAAACTATGAAATATGGTAGGCTCTTTCTGTTCAGTTTGCTGGAAATAAATAAAAATTAAGACTGCTATTCAAATAGGGCTAGGAATATAGCTAAGTGGTAGAGTACTTGCCTACTACTTCTGAGGCCCTGGGTTTGATCCCCAGCACTGTAAGGAAGGAAGAAAAAAAAAAGAGAGAGAGAGAGAAATTTCATACAAATAATAACTGATACTATGTGAACAGAGCTAAATATAATGTCATTTTTGGTATTGTTTTACCTATTTTTTAAAGAAGTCTGATTTCATCTTAGGTTTATGTGAACTGCAGTTTTAATTTCAAACTTAGTTGACAGCTTTTCTCTTTATTTTGAGGTCTTTTATTGGACTGAAGAAATACGAGACTGTTCCACTACTACTAATAATCCTACTGCAAAATTTGCTCTTTGGTGGTTGCAATATGAAAATTTTTCTTTACCTCACTCCATTCATCTGCAGGATGTCCTAGATAGGGGCCCTGTGGTTCCATTTGCAAACATTCTTCTCAGCAGCCACAGTTAGAGATTAGTAGTTTCAGCAGGTAATTACCTTGAGATCTCACTTTAAAAGACTGAAAGCCCATTTAGAACCCACTTAGAAGAACTCAGAAAAGAACCAACAGGGTACCCTGGAGCTGTGGGCAGGATTCTCTTTTGTAACAACAGTGCTTGTTTGATTTCTAGTGGAGCCTTTCCTTATAAGGTGGCTTCCCATTCATAAATGAAAGCTCTTCTGCTTCAAAATAGAAATATTTGTTAAAATTATTTCCCTTTGAATGGCTATATCTTATTGTGAAAAAAAAGATATTTGAGGAAAAGAAGTATTCTTTGTGTCTGATATAACAATATTCCTCCTACTACTATTAGTTTCTAGGGGGAATAAAAGGAAGGAATTTCATCTGTAAGCATAAAGTTAAGGGCCAAAGAAGTGGGAAGGAAAAAAAAGTAGGAGAGGGTGCTTGCAACTGAAATGAAGGCTCTAAGTCACTCAAACCATGGTTTGATTATTTTTGAAGCAGCAGCATCCTCTTAAAGGATATTGGAGTTCAAAATGAAAATTGCTTTTGCAACAGAGAGCACCATCAGGTCTGTGGGGACCGATCAGTGCGGTGGCTCTCTCTGTCCTATATGCCGCTTCAGTGGTTACAGTAACAGGACATGGAAAAGTAAAAACTTTGATTCATCAAAGGACCCCATGTGACTGTCTGCTGGCTTTATACTTAAAATGTGTTTGCTCATTCACCACCTATTTTTTAGCTAATTCACATAGCCAAAGTAGTTGATGGATTAGATGCAGTCTGTTGGTTTACAGTTGAGGCAGAGGAGGGTTTTCTTGCGTCATGGAGAATATTTTGCAAATTCAGTTTCCAGTCTCGCTTTCCTGTCTTTTAAGTTACATGAATAAGTTTTGGGACCTATTAATTATCATTCCTATGTTGGATGGGACTCAGAGGACAGTGTTATCTTTGGACATTGAAGAGAGAAACTAAAATATATAATTACATTTTAAAGGAACTTCAGAGACCTAAAAGCCAATGGGATAGTTTACACTTCTCCCTTACTCTAGCTGGCAATGCCTACGATAGGACCTATAATATACGTTTCTCCAGAAATGGATCTTTTGTTTTATGATGAAATTCAATCTAGAAAGAAAGAAAGAAATCCAATAATTGATATCCTAGTGCCATTTTAGATTACTTTGGTTAGGATCGTTTATTGATTATTTCATCTATTTGAATTCTGGTAGTAGTCTTCTTAGTGGAAAAATACCTACAATTATAAATGTATTTACACTTGATAGTTCAAAGAATTTTAAAATGAAAATAAGGAATTGTTAAATTGTTAGATAAAGCAAAAGTATATTGTACTCTTTTTGAAAACATACCCCTTTAAGAGGGAATACCTTTCAGTTGGCTTACTCCTCTGGTGGAATCCTCAAAAAGTTTTTGCTCCTCAAAAAGTTTTTGATTCAACATCAAAAACTTTCATGTATGAACACTGAGTTGAGCTTTCAATTCATAACTCTTTTGACTAACGCAGGTCTTAGGAACTCAGCAGAATATCCTGTTTCATCTTTAGGATAGTTGAAGAAGCCATGAGGCTAGTTTGCCTGCCCTTATTCTTTCATGCTGCAGGCACTTCCTTATATCTAATATCCTGGTGGTTAAAATGGGAGGGCAAGAGGAAGCCATGTTTCAGTGCATACGGCTGTACTCTGAAATGTACAAAAAGTCTTCCTTAAATTACTTACCAGAATGTATGTAAATCTGTTACACAAGCATGTCATAAACTCTTTCCTACTGAAAAAATTTTAAACTGATGTTTCCAATGAGCCTGTTAGTGTGCCATCATCATTGTGTGAAACTGCCTTTAAAAATGTAAATTAGACATAATGAGACATCTGTATATGTGCCGTAATTCCTTTCCTTGATGAAGGCTCTCATGAACTTTCAGACAGTATAAAATTATTGCCTCGACTTATTTATTCATTTCTACATGCTTTCACAGTGCCACATAGATCCATGTATCACAGCTCTGAGACCATAGAAAAGAAGTCTACTACGTACGGTGTGTTTTTGGATAGACTGTGAACTTCTGAAGGACCGAGACTTGGTCCTGTTGTTCTTTGATATGCTGAGCTAAATGCGATATCCTGAGTGCCGAATGAAAAGTGATAGCCCAGACTTATGCTGTGCGTTTGTAGGACCAGCTAGCATGCATCTGAGCAGGACCTCCCACATGAGGGATGCTCCACAGGGAGCACAGAGCAAGTAGGAGGCAGCTACTAGCAGCCCTTTCGCTTTCTCATTAAGTGGAATCATGGCAAAGGGAACATTACCATTGGTTGCTATCCAGAGATTCGTTTGAGACAAGGAATTTATATTGATCCTGAAGACAAGTTTTGTTGTTAATTCATGTGGTAATGTTCTGAGCTACTTTTCCACTGCCTGATTCCATTTTAGAAGACTAAAGATATAAGTGTGAAAAGTTTCTACACATAGTGTTCAAGGCTTTTATTATCTTAGATTCATGCATAAACTATGAGAGACGTATTTCACAATATATATGGAATTAATAATTAAAAATTATTCTTTTCTTGACATAGCATCCTTACTGTAATCGTGATTTTAAAGCAGAATGACAGTATGTACTGGTAAACTTGTCTTGATCATTTTGCCATAACCTCTGTAAAAATTGCTGAGGAACACAGGCTTCTTGTCTGTAAGGCATGCTGTGATTCTCCTTCCAGGAATATGCAGCGCATGTGCTTGGGATAGTTCCACTTGGCCCAGTCCCATTTTCCAGGCCAGTGAGCATAATGGCAGGGTAGAAATGAGATGTGTCTATGCGCTTTTGGTAATTACTAAGTATATGTTAATGAAGAGTTTCTCCTTGGCCTTCCACCAGCACAGTAAAATATGGCCGATGATCACTTTACCATGGTGAAAGGAAAGCTACCAACACAGCTATAGCTCCCGGTGTAAATAAATCGCATTTGGATTTAATTTTGAACTAACAGAAATGCGACTAATCTCCGATGGATTGCTCTGTAGTCCTTTTCTGTTGAAGACATTCTGAAACTGTGTCCTTTCATGTGGAGATACTGATATTACTGTCCACGTAACAGATTGACCCCGCGTAATAAACATACAGCATATACCTAAGAGATTTCCAGCACTGTTCCAAGCGTTGTGAGCAAACAAACATTTCCTCAGAACATGCAGTTACAATCTAGAACCATCACATTCAGTAAGAGAGACCACAGATACTCGTGAAGCACTGAAAAAAGCTAACAATTACAAGTGATTATGAAGATTATTAGGATTAAGTAACATTTAATATTACAGAGAGCTTGAGAGAACATAATTAGGGGAAACAGGAAAAATGGAGAGTTAATTCTGGTGGTCGTGTATTATTTTTATTGGTTCCTCTACCCAGGAAATGCAGTTAACATCATCTTTAGAACTTATTTATTAAGGAATAGTATGTATTTTGAAAATTAGAGAAAATAGAAGATGAAACATAAGATTCTATTATAATGTTTTTATAGTGTTGTTCATAAAATAGAAACTTCATAGAATTGTTAGCTTTCCCCAGAAATAATACACAATTTATTTTCCCTTTTTGGAGACACAGTTGTTTATACATTCAACACACTCTTAGTTTTAGGTGATTGCAGAGAAGTCATCTGGGACATGGCAGTCTGCTGAGAAATGTTTTCTGTTTTAAGAGGATCTCCTTGTTTCCCCTGTATCTTTAGGTATACATACAAATATATACTTTACACTACTATGCTAACCAATCCAGGGATATTATTTTGTAATGACAGTGTATTAGTTTCCTGGTGAGACTATAATAAATTACCACAAACTAGGTGATTTAAAACAATAGAAATTTATTCTCTACCAGCTCTGGAAGTCAGAAGCCCACAAATTGAGGGCTGGGTTGGTGTGTCATTCATCCTTTTGTTCTGACCAAAATACCTGACAAGTGTGACTTAGAAGAGGCAAATTTTATTTTGGCTCATGATCTCAGGAATTCAGTCTCTGTGTGGCTCCATTGCTCTGGGCCTGAGGTGAGACAGTATATTTTGGCAGAAGGGCATGACAGAGGACAGCTGCCCCTGGCAACAGGGAAGGAGGGGTAGACAGGAAGAGAGAAGAGGACCTGGGATAAAACATCATTCCTGAGGGCATAAACCTAGTGACCTGCTTTCTCTAGCCACGCGTGCCCTACTTGCCAGCCAGTAATCCATTTAATTCATCAATCCATAAAATGGATTAACCAATTAATCAGATCACAGCTCTCATAATCTGATCATGTCACCTCTGCACATTGTTGCATGGTCTCACAACAAGCTTTCAGGGGACATCTCATTTCCAAATTGTAACAGTTGGCTCCTCAGGAAACTCCCAGTGGAATCTGTGCCATGCTTCCTACCTTCTGGGAGATTGCAGGAATCTTTGGCTTGTGGACACATCATTGCATTCTGTGCCTCCACCCTTATATCTACTTTCTGTGTCTTCTTTTTCTTTTATATAAGGACAATCATTGGATTTAGGGTCAATCCTAATTTATTATGGTCTTATCTTAATCTTTAACTTAATTATATCTGCAAATTTCTTTATTCCAAATAAGATCATGTGAATTTGGGGGAAACACTATTTAACCCACTCTAGATTTAATAGCAAATAATATATAAACATATCAGGAGATTCCTGGAGCATTAATTTTTTTCTTGTTTGATGAACAAAAACAGTTCCAGTCATGCTTTACATATAAGTAATGACTAACAATTTCCTTGTTGTCTTTGTTCCATAGAGTTACAGAGAGAAAATTGAATGCCAAACTAGGAGTCCATGGATCCAACAGTTTAAAACCCAGTGTACTTCATACTCCCTGTTATATGGCTCTAAAATGAGTTTATTTCTTATTCTTTTTACTTCTTGTCCTATCGCCACTTGGATAGAGAGTTGTGTTGACTGTGAAATTAACTTATACAGGCTACTTTCTCTTTTCAGAGCCTTGGAAAGGGCCATAACATTGGGCTCACATAATTGGTTTTTTAAAATTAAGGATTTATAAAATTTGTGACATAAAAAATTTAACCAAAGTTTAAATAACATTGTTGTCCCTTTCCATTCTGATTTTTCCTCTGTAATACTCACCTTTATAATACAAAAGAATAGGGCCAGTGGTATCAGTGTTATTCATATGCACTAATGTGGCCTGGATGTGGGTTTATGTGGGTACTAGGGTAGAAACAAGCAAACTTACAATGTGTGAAGCCGAAAATTCACCCATCTCAATCATACAGATACTATGGAATTAAAGTTGACAGATATTTTCTCAAGTTTGACAGCAGTTCTAACAATTTACATGGCATTACCAACAACAAGTTGTGTAGTTGAAGGAAACAAAAACTACATGAGAAGCAGAATTTGAATATTCCCTTTATTCTCTGTGTGAAAAATGATTATGCAAACTTGTTATATGAAGCAATGATCAGAGTACACATTCAAAAAAGAAGAAAAAATATTATAAAGAGTTAATTGTTATGGTGTTTGGTCATGTAAGATTCACAAGAATAATCTATATAGTAAGTTGCTTTCTCATTAAAAGTGAATTCTTAGATTTCTAGCTAATTGTGTATTATTAATTTTGTATTATGTTTTCTTAGGTCCCCCACATTTTGTCAGCATTCAAATCTCATAAGTACAGAATTCACTTCTGCTTTTATCTTTTCTTATGTAAGACAAAGCAAAGCAAAACCAAAATTCCACTTACCTAAGAGATTTTGATTTCTTTTTCTTCTGCAAAATAAGATTAAAAAGAAAGCTTTTTACAAAGCTGTGCTTTTTATTCTTATCCAACTTAACTTCTCTAGGTCATGAAAACATCTCAGCAGTGAATAGCCTTTTTGTCCCTCATGAATTCAGTCATCCCACGTGGACTGTCTTGGCCTTTCTCTTATTTCTTCCTTTTTTTCAGTGTCTTTGACCAGTATTATTGGATAGTATTTTAATTTCTATAACAAAAACAGGGTATTGATTCAATTTCCATTTTGGGATTGCTTTTTGTCAGTCATAATACTACTTGCTCCCCCTATCCTCATGTTTTTTATAGTCAGTTCACACACACACACACACACACACACACAACATTTTTAGGTGTACAAACATGACACCGATGACACAGTTTTTTTTTTTAAAGAGAGAGAGACAGCGAGCGAGAGAGAGAGACAGAGAAAGAGAGAAACAACTTTATTTAGTTTTTCACAAATACTAATACTGCTGAGCCACCGCTCCAGCCCCCCGATGACACAGTTTTTAACTTGTTTTTACACTTTTATCTTTCTGTTGAAACTTTATTTTCTCTATCCTACCTAACAATAATCTTCATTAGTTGCTCATTATCCTCTGAGATTTATTTATTTATTTATGTATTTGGTACCAGGGATTGACCCATGGGTGCTTAACCGCTGAGCCACATCCCCAACCCTTTTTGTATTTTTTATTTTGAGATAGGGTTTCACTAAGTTACTTAGGGTCTCGCTAAGTTGCTGAGGCTGGCTTGGAACTCAATGATCCTTGTGCCCCAGCCTCCTGAGTTGCTGGGATTACGGGCATGTGCCACCACACCTGGCTTCCTCTGAGTTTTAATTTATGGAGGATATCTTATTTTTTCTTTATCAGATTTCTTGTTCCTTATTTTTTTCCATTTATCCCTATATATAATCACACATATCCATTTTGCAATCTCTACATATAGTCAGATAGCATCTTGGCTATAACTTAACAATGTTCCAGATATTTGAGTGCCACAGGAACATTAATTTTATAGGAAGTCTCTTTTTTAACCTTCATATAGAATTTTTGATTGTGCAGCTTTGGAAAGAAACTTCACAGAGGAAATGTACTTTGTTTAAAGACACAGTCAGGATTAGAATCCAGGTTTTCTCAGAGTCAACTTTCATTTTCATCGCATATACCTGGGTTTACTCAGCCTATCTAGTTCTACAAGCACAACTTCTAAAACAATAATTTCCCAGTTTTCTGTCACCCTTTTCTTTAACCAAAGACATTATAAAAGCGTGCAGTGAGCCAATTTTGTCACCATTACCCATCTGCTATGTGGCATTGTGAAAGTGATAAAGTCAGATTGTGCCGAGAGTCTGATTTTCATTCTCTGTGATTTTGTAGAGAAGGTAGATTCCAACTTTGTTCATATCTTTTCCCCTATGTCCAATAATACTATATTCTTTCACGTGAAAAACTTTCACAAATTTAGAAGAGCAGGGCCAATTTCATTTTCTCTAACTCTGTTGTTTCTTTTTGACTGCTGTACAAAATCCCTTTGGTCTACTAATTTTCTAGCTGTCCCAGCATGCCTTTTCCCCACACTCCATTTACCAGAAAGTTTCATAAGTAAAATCATTAAAGTCATTAAATGTTTAGATTGTTATTCAATGAAAACATTTTAATTGAGTTTCTTTTGCTTCAATTACACTATATATTGTATTTTTAAAGCAGCATATCCATATTGTGTCCCTATTTCTTCCCTCCAGTGAATATATTCAAATGGTTGACTTATTAATTTTCAGGGATAGGAACAAAAGTCATTGTTTAAACAAGTGCTGCTTTCTTAGGTTTGGGTCAGAGCATTTAATGGTTTTTACCAGGAATTTCTCCACTTAAAGTGTATGTGTGTATTAGGAGAAGGCCCACAGACTTTCCAAGCAGTTTTCCAAGAATAGATTTAAAAGTATAATTTATGAGGTGGAAAGAGGAAGTATTTGTTAATAGAGTTTAAAAATCATTAGTCTATTTTCATATTGCATGTTCAAAGAAAAGACAAATACAATATTGATATTCATTTACTACATGTGGAGTTTAGTGATGCAATCAAGAGCATTAATTGGGTTCTATTTTTCCAAATTTTATTATAAGAAATCTAAGACATACTTGAAATAATTTTATAAGTATCTCCTAGAGATCAGCATATCCTTCAACTGGCATTTTAGTATCCATCTACAAGTTCATCACCTTTTTAAAAATGCATTTTACAGTATGGTAAAGATATCAGCAGCCTTCACTTAAGTTCATTCTGTTTCTTGATTTTATTGATGATTTCTCTTATGACTTTCCTCTCAGATAATTATTGCTCAAGGCATAGGGAAGGTGTTTAACAAATTAAATGTAAAACGTGAAAGGTTTTACTATTCACCTACATCATATATGCAGTTCATGAGTTTGCTTTCAGTTGAAAAAGGTACTTAAGGGGCTGTAGTAGTGGCTTAGTAGTAGAGTGTTTGCCTGGCATACATGAGGTTCGTGCCTGGGTTCAAACCCAGCACCACATACACAGCTAAGTGTCTGAAAAACAAAAAGCAGATGGAAAAATAAATAAAATTGGTTGTCTGTTTTTTCATTATTTGAGTACAAGCTAAGTAATCTCCATGCACCGTCTTTTGAAACTAGATTTTATTTAGACAGCAGCTTTAACTAGATGGTCATTATGATGCAGACCCAGTTACTCGTAAAAAAGGCAAATATTTTCCCTAACTTATTGGGAAAAAATTGTGCTGTTTTTACAATCAATACATATTTTAAAGATATAATACGTTAGCAATGTTACTTTGGGGCTGTTTTATTTACTATTTCGGGCTATATTTATATATTCTATTTGCAACTTTTAGAACAGTGATATAATTCAAGGTTAAAAAGAAAAGGAAACTGGGACTAATTTCTCAGTTACCACACCATCTAAAAATGTGCATAATATGAAGATAATCAAGATTTATTTTTACCCCTTTAAAATATAATCTCATTTGATGTTCATTTCTTCCCGAGACATGGATGTATTTGTTGTTATTGTTCAAATTCTGAGTCACTTTTGTTTAGGTTTAAAAAAAGTTTGACTCTTCCAATACATATTTGTACATTCAAATCACTCTATTTTGGCTTTTGAAATTTATCTAAATTATAGCCTCTAATTTAAAAGTTTTGAATACTGCAAAACATATTAAATATTATTTTGTCAAGACTGTGTGAGACCCTGAGCTCCATCCCAATCACCAACATAAAAAATATTTTGCAAGTAGTTTTTGAAATTATTCAACACTTTCAGTGTTGAGAAAATTTTTTAATCTAATTTTAAATAAGAATAAGGAAAAAAATCATACTTGTACATTTAATTATTAATCATGCTGAAGTTGACATCCTTATAAATATTTTTGTACAGAAATAACAATTCTTACACTGGAGTTTTGAAATATTGTTAAGCACAATCTAAATGTCAAAATTCTTTGTAAAAGTCTTTTAAAAACAGGATAAATTGAGAACTTTCAGAACATTGAGGTTATTTTCTCAAGGACAAATACTTGAGTCAGTGACAGATTGGCACCATTTTTATTGACTGACAATCACAGTTCCTTAGCCACTAGACCATGATTCTTCACATTTCTTCCACATATCCATGCATTTAATGAGATTCTGTTTACAAGTGGGAACTTAATTTGTTTCTCCTTAGATTACCACAGTTGATAATATATACATATTAAAAAGTACAAAGAAGTTTGTTTGTTTGCTTCATTAAGAGAATTGAATTTTATGTTTGAAGCATGACATCGCATTTAGAGTGAATTCCTAACAATTCCTTGATTGTTTATGCAACATTGAGCAAGGTGGTTTAACTTTTTGCATTGTAATGATTATGATACTGAGGTTAGATTAAATTATATTTCTTGGGATAAAGCTGTCTTTCCGGGTTGTAGAAATTTATATAAATATATACTTTTGAAGATCCTCAAAATGGGAGCTAAAATTTGTTCTCTCTCTTTTTCTTTTTCTTTTCTTTTTTTTAAAGTACTAGGAATTGAACCTTGGGGTACAAAACTACTGAGCCACATCCTCAGTCCTTTATTATTTTGAGACAATTTCTTCCTAAATTTTTGAGGCTGGCTTTGAATTTGCGATCCTTCTGCCTTATCCTCTGGAATTGCTGGGATTATAAGTGTGCACTACTGTGCCCAGCCTGTAAAAAGTTTGGTTTCTAAAGTCATAAAAATAAAATAATAAATAATGGAAATGCTAGATAATAAAAGAGAAGGATCACAGATTTTTATGGTTTGCTCCTTAAAATCTTGGTGTTGATTATGAAAAAGTGAACTCTAATTACTTTAGGATTATGAAACTGGGCAAAATTATCATGAACTCCAAGTGTACCTAAGATTCTTAAGATTCTTTATCATCTAAAAAATAACAGAAATGGTTCCAGATTTTTAGTTAATTCTTCTGTTTTTGTCTTTCTGGAATCCACAGGTTTTGAATTTATTAGAATATTGATTCCTACAGTTCCCTTTCCATCCATATGCAAAAATTGTAATATTTTATGGTATTTGTTCAGGTTATGGCAAGTGAGAATGACTTCATGTGGGAAATTTGCTAATTTTATTAGTTCACTCATTTCTTCCAGTTGTGAAAAATGCTTATTTTGGAAGTATGCAGATCAAGGTTGGATTCTCCATTCTTTTCCTCACTAGCCAAAAATAACATGAAGATAATAATAGCTATGTAAGAACCTTAGAAGGTAAATAATAGTGTTTATTAACATTGTTAGAGGACAGGTAAGTTGCAAATGGTTGGAACACAAGGTTTAGAGAATAATTCTAAAAATGGACTCATTGTGTTGACCTCTACATGCTTTCTTTTCCAAAAAGCAGTTAACCTGCAGCCATGCTTGGCCTAAGTGAACAGGCTGTCACATGCCTCAGCAAACTAGCTGTTATCTGCAGGAGAAATGCACGTCCAAAACAATGTCCATAAGAGGAACCGAAGATACCCTGAAGGGGAAGACTTTTGAGATCAGATCCTGAAACTCAGGGAGATAAGGATAATTCCTCCTAACTTGAAAACTTATAAGAATGTATGAGCAAGAATCCCATTAGAACTGGTCAACATGGGCCAAAATGACCTAGAGTTGCCATGGTAGTGAGGACTTGAAAGTCTGGTATCACCTTACTGTCAGTCAAAAGTCGAGAGGTGAACCTGGGCAGGACTTTCTGGAAACTTCTCTGGGATCCTCAGTAAAACTGAAGTTCAGGAAAGGAATATGGTCTCTGAAAATACCCACTGTCTCCCTTGAGAGTGTCCCTTTTCCTTTTTCCCTTTCAATAAACTCATTCCTATTACTCTGAAATCTTTCTAACTTGATTGCAAAAATTGGGTTGGAGGGCGTCTTTGTGCTTCCTCAGTTTCCCAGAAGGCCCCATCTCTGTAACAATATCACCTCCTTCCATTTTCATAGTAGTGCACTTAATTTTATTATCTTCCCCATTCCTGTTTTCATAACCCTGGCCTACAGTCCTTGGTGTCTGACTGTCAAATTCATTTTCTTGAGCTAACTCAGTGCTGTTCAATAAGAGGCAACTAGCATGACTCCTTAATACAATAATGAGTGTGCTTGTGTTGCATGCCTGTAATCCCAAGCCAAGGCAGGAGAATCACAAGTTCAAAGACAGGCTCAGCAATTTATCAAGATCCTAGGCAACTTAGCCAGACCCTGTCTCAAAATAAAAAAAATAAAAAAGGGCTGGGGATGTGGCTCAGTGGATGAGTGCCCCTGGATTTAATCCTTGGTACCTAAATAAATAAATAAATAAATATAATAATGATGATGGGGAGGAGGAAGTGGAGACCAATAGTTTTGGCTCAGGGAAACAAAAATAATAATGCAGTTCATGTTCATAGAAATTGATAGTAAGCAAAGCAATTTTCATTCATTATTCTATGAAGGTGATTTTGAGAATCATATGAGTTAGCATATGGGAAAGAAATCTGTGCTCTCTTTGGTACATGAATGCATTCTGTAATGACACAGGATACTCTATACATACAAAGCGATTTGAGAGTTCATATGTTCTTAATGACTTCTTGTAGCAAGAGTTCGTAGTCCATTTTGTCTTAAAAATACAAAAGTATTTTATCCATATATTTTCCCTGGATTTCTTATTTATACAACAGAATTGACTGGCAGTTTCAGTTAACTGTGCCCTTTGTATTCTAATACTATGGTTGAAAAACTGGAGTTGTATTAGTTAGAAAATGAATATTTGCTGAATTAGTAACTTATTTAAGGGATGAACAGTTGTTTTCTTTACCCCAAGCAGATTGACTTTCATATGTATTTTCCCTCTTTCTCTATCCTTTTCTGTCTCTTTCTTTCTCTCACACTTACACACATTTTAATCTTCTGGAGAGTGACCTTTCTGGTCATTGTAGTAAAGTATTAATCTTGTTTATTTTCTTCAGAATTATAGTAAGTAGTGACATGAATATTTTCATGAGTACACTCATTGGAGAATAACGAAAGGACACCATGGACATAAAATAATATTATAAAATATTGAAATGTTTATTCTACCTTTTTTAAAGGCAAATCACGTGTGTATATATGTATGTTTGTAAAGGTGGATTAAAGATGTAGCCCTGTCACCACGAAATGATGTAAAGTGGAATCAATGACTATTTCTGGGATCTTAAATATCATCTGAATGTCCTAATAAAGTGACACCTCTTATGAACAAAATAGGACATATACTGTATAATTGGTCTTTAGGTCATATTTTGCAGGGGTACTCTGTAGGAACTAGACCTCTGAATGACAACTGTTGTGAAATCAAACCTTGATAGCAGGACTCTTTTCCTCTTTTAGTGCATAAACACTGAGGACTGAATTTTCACTATTTCAAGGATATTTCTTTGTGAAAGTGAATTAGGTAGTTTCTCGTCAGTTGATGGCATGCTATCTTTTTCCCATGCTGCACCTTTAATACACATCAACAAAATTGCAGATTCATGGGGAATCTTGTCAGGAGCTCTTCTGAGACAGCACTAGCTGCCTGGCTATTGCTGCCCTGAGGGGGTCTGTTCAAATGATTGTGATCCCACAGCAGAGCAGATTGAACCAGTCTAACCTGGCAAGTGGGAGCAGGTATGGGAAAAACAGCCCAGCAGATTCTCAGCTAAACGTTCATTGGCACAGGATTGCAATTTTAAATAATGCTATTTGGTTGGTTTGTTTTCTCTGTGGTGTGATCAGTGTGTTAGATCCAATGTAGATGTCCACATTTTAACTTAATTTCCATTCTTTGATGTTATTTAAGGAGTGGATTGGTATGAAATTAGGCTCTGGGCAGCAGGCAATAATCTGGTAAATAAAATAAGGAAATCCTTTCACATTGAAGAATTGTTATAATTTTGTTTATTTGTTTTTAATTAGAGCCTGTAATATTTTAAGAATGCTTTGAAGTATATGAATATACTGTATTTATGTATTCTTGTTAGAAATGCAGAGTTCTAGGCCCCACTCCAGGCTTTTGGAATTAGAATTTACCTTTTAACAAGATCCTAGGTGATTTCTATGCACATGGCAATATGAGAAGGAAACACTGGTTTTATTGGAGAAGCAAATTCGCCTATTTTTAGTCTTTTTTTAAAGCAATGAGAAATAGTAGAATTGATGAGATGAAAAATGCACTAGAATACAATCCTCTCACAATTATAAGCAGAATTTGGAAATGTTCTTTCGAAATTCATTTACTTTGGCATTGTTAAGTATTTAATTTTTCTGGGAAGTTACTGGTCTAATCCCATCTCAATTTTTGTTTTATTGACTCTAAATATACAATAAAAGATCTAATGGGAATCTTGTATTAAGTTTTAATTCAACATGTTAATAAATGGGCTCCAGAACTGCTAGAAATTATGTGGTATCACTTTGGCAATTTCAACCCATGATATTTATTCATATTAATTTTTTTGAGGTTTATGGCATATAGTTTAGGTAAACACACAGGAGAAAGGGAGAGGAAATGGAGGTGTCAGAAGCAAAGCTGAATGATAGAACACATTCAGTCAGGGTAGATGTTTATACAAAGAGTGTAGTGGGACATCAGGAAAAGCTCTGTATGGATTCATGTGCATTTATTCATATTAAATAGAATGAATTTATAGACATTTTGATTCTAAGAAAAGTAAGCTCATAAAGCATGTCATACATAACAAGTCTTTTCCCACTGTAAACATAGGATGCAGATGTCAAACTGTCACATGTATTATAAGAAATGCAAATTCTATTACGCAAATTGTCTTAGATGCTTATTTGTTTGAATATATTTTTTATTACATGTCTTAGTGTTTCATGGCTCTAGCTGATACCCTAAGGAAACATGCTTTATAATTTTTCAATTTTTACTCTACATACATCCATATTGGAGCAGAATCTCCCACCATCACACCTTTACCCTTTACTGCTATCTGTTCCCTTATGTGCCTACTTTTTTGCAGTTAAAGATGGCTTCTCCATCCTTTTGACCTTGGCCAACCATCCAATAGTTTAATGCCATTTCATTTCATCTTCTCATGGACTTTGGCCTTATAATTATCTCCCTTATGGTGTATCATCTACTAAAAGGATATTGTTGTATTTGCTACTTTTAAAAGAACCCTTTTTCATACCCTACTTTTCCTCCAAGTACTCCCATTTTTTTCTTTCTTTTCCAAGAAGAAACATTTCTTAGAAGTATGGCTTAATTTTATTATCTTGAATTGCTTTTTGCCATCTTTTCTTGAAATCACTATGATCAGATATTTAACCTTACCACTGAGCATAATGCCTTTTAGCAACATAAAAAAGTGTCATGCGTGTTCCTTGCTGAGATTTTAGTTTTCACCTTCCTTATTTTTTTAGCAGCATATGCTATAAAGGGTCATTGTTCTTCCCTGGAAACACTTTCTTAACATGACTTCCCTAACCCCAAAATTACATTTATATTTCTGGTTTTCTGTCTCCTTCGTTCACTTGTCTTCATCTCTTCAAGCTTTAAACTTGGAATGCCCAAGAAAGCTTAAGTTGAGGACATGATTTTTTCTATTTATAATCATATCCATTCTTATAATTTTTAATGCCATATACTGATGACTTCTAAATTTACATCTCATTTCAGTAAATTACTCCTAGGTTCATCTAGTTGATCAAGTCAAGCATTTAAAAGTTATCCTGTCTTCTTTATGTCACAACTCACATCTAAATACCAAACATTCTGAGGTTCTATCTTTAAAATAAATCTAGAGTTCAGTCAGGTGTCAATATCCCTACTGTCACCATCTTTTCAAAAAATGTCCTTCTTTTGTCTTTGGATTAATGTAATAGTCTTCTGCCATGCCTCCTTGCTTGCACTCTTGACCTCTTCAGTACATTATTTATAAAATATCCAAAATATTAAAATGAAAGTCATTCTATGACATTCTCCTCCAAACTTTCAGTACCTTCCTTTATCTCTGAGTAAAAATCAATGGATGAACTACAAGGAACTGAGTTGACAGACTACTCAACACCTCTTTAACCTCTTCCCACACTTCTCCCTTGCTTGCTTTTCTCCTAGAGCACTGGCCTTTTATTTTATAACTAGAACGTATCAAGCACACTCCATCCTCAGGATGCCAGCATTTGCTGTTTCTTTGCCTGGGTAGATTCTCAGATATATGATAGGTTTCCTCTCTCAATTTCTACAAATAGTTTCTCAAATGTCCTCTAAACAAGGCCTTATTTTGACCATCAATAAAAAAAACACCTTCCTTGAAACCATCTATCCTTATTTTTGCATTTTATTTTTCCTTATTACTCTCAAATATATTATACATTTTGCTTACTTATCTTGTCTGTTTTCTCTTCCCACTAGGATATGAGGTATTTGACAGCAGGGATTATTTTGTAGTTTATTCCCTGCTGTTTTTCAAGAGCCTAGAATGTTGCCTGGTGCATATGAAGTACACAATAAATATTTATCAAATGAATAAATGAATGAATGAACAAATGAACCAATATATATGGAATGGTTTTAGCTTCATAGGCTAATATGTTAGTTTTCAATAAATTTCAATTGAAAGCCCTTTTGCAAAAGAAAAGCAAACTGTGTATGTCATTCTTCCTTAATAGAAATTCAATTCCTTACTAGAATTCAAAATGAAGACATTTTAAACTGGGTCACGCATAGTCTCAACAGAATAGCAACTTTACAACTCAAAATTTGGAAGAATTTTTATCCATCAGTTCAACACTGAGCTGCTATTGCTAGTCCTAAACTATATTTGATAAATAAACTAACTCTATAATTACCAAAGTTTTAAAACTTTTCCTTTCTGCAAAATATCTCAGTCATCATATGAAAGATGTATAACAAGTTATGTGTCAATGTTCTTTTAAAAATAAGTTTGTGTTAATGGTGCTTAATTTTGAGGAATGGAAATGAGTGGGTAGGGAAGCAAGTCCTTTCCTCTTTCACTTTCCATCTTTCTGAACTCATGTTTGTGTGTGTGTGTGCGCGCGTGTGTGTCCTTTTCCTTTTTCTCTTTTTAAACGCCGAAACCTTATCATTTATTTCAATGAAAACAAAACAAAAAAAAAATCAATAGGGCTTTGCGTGTTTTAGTTAGAACATGAAGGGAAAGTAGTTCAATTCATTCATTCTAATGTTGTCTAATGTCAAAAAAATCAGATGCATGAACTTAGATTGACTTGTTTGAATATTATCAATTAAGATTGTACCATGTTACATATGTTTAAAGGTTTTTTTATTAGAAGTATATAGAAATACAGTTGAGGGGGAGTCTAAAGTTTTCAAAAGTAATCATAGTGCTACAAATTCAATATGTAATTTTATTTTTCAGTAGAGTGGCATTTAAAAAATATCTGACAAGATCATGCATCTAGAACCAAGTATAAATAAGGAAACAAGGGGGCTACTGTGCAGGTAAAATTAACAGAGTAGTTGATAAAAATTATGCACACTTTTATCTTTTCAACAGTGTCCTCCTAGCTAAGGTACACCTTTTGTTTCACAACTATGCAAGGTTTAAAACACCATAACCACCTGAAAGTGTAAATAAATAAATGTTTAAGAAGATTATCTTTTATAGTAGGAACTTTGAGAGCTGAAATAAATGTTAACTGTTAGCAATAGATGAAATAGAAAACCTATAACATATATATTTGTAAGAAAAGAAAAAATTAAGAGATTAGAGTGGGAAAATGACTCCATACACTGAGAAGTTCAAAGGATATCATTATATTATTAAGGGATATAATTATTTCTGTTCTTTATGATCACTTGCAGTTGTTAAGGCAAACTTGAATTGTGTTCAAAACTTTGTGTTTAAGAAGGCAAGGTGGTAAATCTTGTATTATTCTGGAAAAAGAAAGATTTGGTGTTGAAAGGAATAAAATACAATTTAAGCAATGATTGTATGTGATTGTGGAAGAAATATTAGGTCTGAAGATTTAAAAAGAACAATCTCCATGTTTTCCTCAGAAAACGTATATACCATAGTATGTGAATACCTGGAGCACAGACCTAACGGGTTGTACAACTGATTTTGGTTAATCAACTGCACGTAAGTACTTTGGAATTGTCAGAATTCTTGCCATTCACAAAGTAAAATATTTGCTTTCATTAATGTGTAGGTTAATTCATACATGAGTTAAGAATTTCTTGAATTTCACAAATACAGAGGAAAGATGTGAGCAATGAAATTTCTGTTGGTTAGTGTCCAAGTCATTGTCTTACTCTTCTCCAACTAAAATAGAACTAAAAAAATCCACCAAACTACTTGCTCTCCTTCCCCAGCTAAGTGTCTATTTCAGACTTTCTTCTCTGTGTCATGAATGATTTTTCTTTACGATGGTTACCATGTCTTTAACAACACAAATTTGAGTCATCCTCGTTCTTTAAATCTTTCTAATTCCCTTTATTATATGTACTCATACACATATATGTATATGTATATGTGTATTTATATACATTCTATACTACAGAATACCCTTAGTAACATATGGTAGATTTATACTTAACTCGTTTTCCTAGAAGGATATCAAAACTCATCCATATTTTTATGGTTATCAGGATTACCGTGGATTTACTTAATTGCTATGTTTCATTATGTATGATAAACTAAGTTGGTAAATTCTAAGACAGGGTTAAGTGAACATCAGTTGCTGGTTTAATCTCCATAAAATAATATACATATACAATTAGTAATATACATATAATAATACACATATGTACATATAATATACATATAATAATATACATATACAATTAGTAATATACAATTAGTAATTGTACAATTGCATTGTAAAAATCAGATATTTGAGCATGTAATGAACTCTTTACTCCCAAATTAATGCATGGCCCATTTATTTTAAAGAAAAAGATGAATACATCCAAAAGATTCTGGAGATAATAGAAAAGTATTAATAGGTGGCCACAGAGACAGTAGCCCCTTCCTGGTCAGCAAAAAAGAACTGTTATTGAAGGATGCTGTTTTAGTCACATTTTTTACTGTTATGACTAAAAGACCTAACAAGGATAATTTTAGGAGGAAATTTTATTTGGGGGCTCACGGTTTCAGAGATCTTGGCCCATAAAAGGCTAACTCCATTCCTCCGGTTTCCTGGTAATGCTGAAGATCACAACAGAAGATTGTGGTGGAGATAAACAGCTTGAGGCATCACATCAGGAAGCAGAGGGAGTTCCACTTACCAGATGCAAAATATAGACCCCACGGGCATGCCCCCAATGGCACATCCCCTCCAGTCACACCCTACTTGCCTTCAATTGCCAGTTAATCCCTATTATGGGATCAACTCTCTGATTGGGTCAAGGCTCTTATAACCCAATCATTCCATCTTTTAGCAGTTCTGCATCGTTTCACATTGAACTTTTGGGGGACACCTTCCATCCAAAGTGTAACAGATGCTTACTAAAAAGCAGTCACTTAATTGAAAGCTGAGTAGTTGGCATTTTGAGAAACCATTTAGCACCAGTATAACTAATTTTCTTGAAAATGCTGGCTCCCTGTAACCTTTCTACTTGGGTCTTATTTATTTTCCTGATGTCTTTAATTTTCTCTTTAAGTAGCTGAATGAATTTGAACTGATTCAGAAAAGGTAGAGAAGGATGGAATTTCAATTTAACCCCAAGACTGTAGTCTAGACTTGGGAAAAACTTACTTGTAGGCAGAATAGGCATACATCTTCTGTTTAATTATAGTGTGTCACAGTCAGAGATCATGTGTTATATGGTCATTCTAACAATGTGATTAGACTAGGTTTTAATCTGGAAAGCATAAAATGTCATCCATTTATTGTAACCATGCCACAAATCCAGTATATACTTTTTCTAGGGGAGAGCACCTGCCTGAGCTCAGGGAACACAGAGTTTTGTTTAGTAAAGTCCAAATTAATAAAAAGGTCATATAGATGTTTACAAAGCTGTACATATGGGGCTTTGAAATGGTTCTGTATATTCCTTTAAAAATTGAACATTGGCTCAAAGTATATCCAAATCAATTCATGATCATTAAGTAGACACTGAGGAGGTGTTTCGTTTATTGTATTATGCTTCTACACTTTTAAAAAGTATATATTTTGTTGATTTTTTTCCAATGTAAAATTTAAGCCAAGTAAAAGTGAATATAGTAAAAATTACAAATTAATATATTCAGTGTTAAATTTCAGACCACAATAATGACAACTGTAGAGAATTTACTATAATGTATCCCTAATTTCTAAAGAATTATGGTTGGGTATTAAATGAGAAAACAATTTTATGATGGTTTCATGTTTCTTAATTGTTTTCTATTCAAGAAAATGTAAGAACATATGCCAAAAGCTTCTATAAATAAGTGCACCCAGCTTTTCCCTACCAAATCTAATAATTTGAAATTAATTTTATTGGCTGGCTTAGAAATGAAATCCTAACATTATATCTGCTTTAAATGGAGCAGCCCTGGAACCATGCAATATATATGTCATCTTTTTTGTCTGATTTTCTAAAAAAAATTTGCATATTTTTGAGCTTCATTCATATTGTACTGTGTATATTATTATTTTGTTCCTTTTTATTCTTGTTATGCATTACATAGAAACATCACACTTTATTCACCAACTGATAGTGAATGCATCAAAACATTTACTAGTTAACTTCACTGGCTGTACGATACACTGTGTGTATAATTGTAAATGTGGGGTTTTCACTGGTTTTTCTTTACAAAATTATGGGAACACAGCCTTAACTGCATAGATTTAAGGGAAATAAGAGGAAATATAATTTTACCATGTTAATTTCTATTTATAAATC
Organism: Aplodontia rufa; assembly: GCA_004027875.1. Lineage (NCBI taxonomy): Eukaryota > Metazoa > Chordata > Mammalia > Rodentia > Aplodontiidae > Aplodontia > Aplodontia rufa. Next base: position 26,579 of record PVKS010000590.1, read on the forward strand.
ATAAGTAATAGAAATGTTGCCAACATTAACTAGATACTTTCTTCCGTTTGCCTCTTCATTCCCAGGATGGACAAAAGAATTCTTCAAAAATATTTTTGAAATGGTAACAATGTTATCATAGAAATGATAATTTTTGGATAGGGGAACATAATATTTTGCAAGAAGTAGCAGTGATATCATAAATGTGCAATTCTAAATGTTTTCTACAACAGATTGATATCTCCTTAGAAATTTTAGTTTAGATACCAGTCATAGTTTTGCTATAAATTAGATCATACCTGGAAGACAGGACAAGACAATGTAGCTCTTCAGAATTTAAGTAAATAGCAGCTGCACAACAATTACATTTATGTATTTTTTTTCTTTTCAAACTGTGAATGGATTGACTTTCAGGAATTTATTGATAATAAAAATTCTTTAAGTAAATATTTGCTAGGCAATTTAGTCGGTGCTCAAAATAACTTGAACATTGTGAGCGTTTTGAACCAGAAGAAATTTGTAAGTCTTCTGGTCTTATAGTATTTTCTTTCAATTTAATAAGCAAATGTAAGAATGACATTCCCAAATACAGGAAGAAATTTCAGACAATACCTTAAATCCAAATCTCGAGCACCTCCAGGATTCTATCACACAGGAAGTAAAGAAACTGCTGCCACCCACATTTACTCTCAAGATTTCCAAACCTAGTGCCTATCTTTCTATGATTTTCTCTTCTTGATTTCTAGTTCCTCATTTTGTGTTTCAGATTTCCTTTTAAACACAGGTTATCACTTTTTTCATAAGATCCGTTCTGATTCCAGAGCTGTCATTTTTTCTCATCCTCTGCACACCACTAGTTTTTAGCTATAGTTTTTATAATATTTTAATCTTATATTTTACCTATATTCTTTTAGTCTTTCACTAACTTGTACAGAGATTTTATTTTATTCATCTTTTTTAAAAATTCAACTGTGGCTTTTCATTTAATTGTGTTCCATACATATTTGTAGAATAAATAAAGGAAATATCATCTTGATTTGTTGCTTAAAATGTAGATAACATAATTGTATTTTCTTTTGTAAGGAGAAACAGTATACTTGATGAATATATTTCACCTCATCCAAATTTATTAGTCATGTAAGCATATTCAAACTGCTTGCAATGAAATATTAATTCAATTAATGTGAGCTATTAAAACAGCTATTTACAGTTCTCTCCTTCACTGAAAGAATCTTATTAGCATAAATTAGTCCTTTTTTGCTAAACTTTTGTCCTATTCCCAATTTTTAAAAACATTTTTATTAAGGAGTTGAATTACTCTACAATCACCAAGGCATGTAAAGTAAGAAAATGCTATGCATTTGCTCCTAAACCAGTGTCACACTCACATATTCCACACCCTAATTACTTGATTTTTCTGTATTTCAGACCTACAACTGATATGGTTGTTTAGATGGTGAATTTTCTAAATTAAATCATTGCATAATTATTAGTTGGCTTCGGTGAGGGGGGCAAAAACAGTATGCTACATTGTTGATTGTTTCCATAGATCCCTCCTATCCTCTCTCCATCATCCCTACCCCACTGCATATCCATGGTTCCTAGATTATTACTTCTACCCCTATGCTGGGTCTAATATATGAGTATGACAACCTTTCACTGAAGCCTGGGTTTAACTCTAGCTTCCACAAATGAGAAAAACATTCGGCCCTTGACTATCTTGGTTTGGCTAACTTTGCTCAGCATGATTTCTTCCATTGCCATCTATTTACCTTCAAAGACCACAATATCATTTGTAATAGCTGAGTAGAACTCCATGGTGTATATATACCACAGCTTTCGGATGCATTCATCCAGTGAGGGCCATCTGGGTTGATTTCATAATTTAGGTATTGTAAATTGAGCAGCTATGAACATAGATTTTGCTGTGCCACTGTAATGTGCTGAATCTAACTCCTCTGGGAAATACCCAGAAGATGCATAGTTGGTTCATACAGTGGCTCTAACCCTAATTATTTTTGTGGATTCTCCACACTGCTTTCCAGAGTGACTATACCAGTCTGCAGTTCCACCAACAGTGTGCTAGTTCTCCTATCTCCTTGCAACTCCTCCAGCATCTCCTGTCATTTATATTCTTCAACTTTGCCAATCTGACTAGGGTGTGGTGAAATGTTAAGATAGTTTTAATTTGTATTTCTCTGATTACTAGTGATTTAGAAATCTTTCTCATGTATTCATTGACTTGCTTGATTTTCTTCTGTTGAGAAGTTTCTGTTTAGCTCTGTGGCCCATGTTTTCCATTGGATTATTTGTGTTTTTTATATTAAATTTTTGGACTTCTTTATAAATTTTAGCTATTAGTCCCTGGTCAGAGGAATATCAGGCCATGATTATCTACCATTCTGTAGGTTCTTTCTTGACAGTTTTGACCAATTCCTTAGTTGAGCAAAAGCTTTTTAGTGTAATGTCATCCCACTCATTGATTCTTGACTTTATGCTGCAATTTTGCATTTAATTTTTCTTCTAGCAGTTGTATGGTAGCTGGTTTAATTCCTAATTCTGTGATCCATTTTTATGTGATATTTGTGCAAGGCGAGAGATAAGGATCTAAATTCAACTTTTTGCACATGGTTGACCAGTTTGTCCAGCACCATTTGTTGAATTGGCTGTCTTTCCTCCATGTTATATTTTGACTCCCTTTGTCAAAGATCAGATATTTAAAGATTTGTGGATTTTTCTCAGAGTCTTCTATTCTATTCCATTGGTCTCCATGCCTATTTAGACACCAGTACCATGCTGTTTTTGTTACTACAACACTATAATATAGTTTTAGATCTGGTATTCCAAAAACACCTGTTTCATCTTCCTTGCTTAGTAATGTTTTGGCAGTCCTGGATTTCTTGTTTTTCTAAATTAATTTGGGAATTGATTTTTCTATATCTGTAAAGAATAACACTGGGAGGTTGGAGTGGTGGCTCTGTGGTTGTGGCACTAGATGACATGTTCAAGAACAAGGGTTCATGCCCCAGCATCACATACATATGTGGCAAAGTTCCAGAGCAATAAAGGGCACATGAAAAACTAAAGTTGATTGTCTTTCTCTCTCTCTCTAGCTGTCCTTCTCTTAAAAAAAAAAAAAGAATCACATTGGTATCTTGATGTGGATTGCATTAAATCTGTATAGCACTTTTAGCAGATTAGCCATTTGAATTATATTAATTCTGCCTAACCAAGAGCCATGGAATGTCTTGCCATCTTCTCAGGTCTTCAATATCTGTCTTCAATGTTTGATGATTTTCATTGTAGATGACTTTTGCTTCCTTTTTTAGGTTAATTCCCAAGTATTTTATTCTTTTTAAGGATATTATGAATGGGTTGGATTTCCTGATTTCTTCTTCTTCCCTATTACTGTTAACATATAGTAAAGTTATTGATTTATGGGTGTTTATCTTGTAGTCTGCCACTTTGCTAAATCTGTTTATAAGCTCAAGCAGTTTTCTGGATCTTCCAGGTATAGGATCATGTCATCAGCATAAAGGGAGAGTTTGACTTCCTCTCTTCCTGTTCTTATCCTTTCGATTTCCTTCTCTTGCCCGATTGCTCCAGCTAGAGTCCTGAGGACTATACTGAATAAATAAAAGTGGTGAGAATGGGTAGCCTTATCTTGTTCCTGAGTTTAGTTGAAATGTTTTCAGCCTTTCTCCATTTAGTATTATATACCTGAGGGTTTGTCTATACAGCTTTTACGTAGTTAAATTCCTTTGATCCCTATCTTCTGTAGAGTTTTGAGAGTAAATGGCACTGAATTTTATCAAAGGCCTTTTCTGCATCAATCTAGATGATCATATGGTTTTTGTCCTTATTTCTGTTTAAGTGATGAATCATGTTTATTGATTTGCATATGTTGAAACAGCCTTGCATCCCTGGAATAAATACCACTTGATCGTGATGAATTATCTTCTTGACATGTTTTTTTTTTTATTTTTAAAAATTTTTATTAGCGCATTATAGTTTTACATAATGTTGAGATTAGTTGTCACATATTCCAAGATGCCCACAATTCAGCAATACAGTTTATTCAGTATCCCTCCCATATCCCTCTACCTCACTCCTTCCATCCCTTGATCCCTTGCCTTTCTTCTGGGTCCTATATTGTTCCTGTATGTTTTTGAACTCAGTTTGCTGGAACTATATTAAGGATATTTGCATCAATTTTCATCAGGGATGTCGGTCTGTAGTGTTCATTTTTTGATGTGTCTTTGTTGGATTTTGGTATCAGAGTATGGTTACCTCATAAAAAATGTTTGGGAGAGTTCCTTGTTTTTAATTTCTTGGAATAATTTAAGGAGAGGTGTTAGCTTCACGCAGGTGCAGTAAAACTCAATGGGGTATCCATCAGGTCCTGGGCTTTTCTTCTTTGGAAGGCTTTTGATTGCTTTATGATTTTCAGTGGCTGTCATTGGGATGTTCAGAATTTCAATATCATTCTATGTCAGTTTGGGGATGTTGTATGTGTCTAGATAATCTTCCAGATTATCTGGTTTAGAGGTGTATAGATTTTCTAAATATATTCTAAATATATTCTGATAATCTGTTGGACTTTCATGTGGTCAGTGGTTATTGCTCCCTTTTCATTGGTGATTTTGTTGATTTGTTTAATTTCCTTCCTTCTTGAGGGGTCTCTCAATTTTATTTATTTTTTCAATCAGCTCTTCTTTCTGTCAATTCTTTTTTTGTTTGTTTGTTCTCAATTTCCTGTTTGTGGGTTTTTAGGCTTGCATGTTTTTCTATCTGGAATTTTTTATCATTGAGGATTCTTTATAATGCTGATTTTCTGTTCATGAATGTTGTAAGTTTGATCTTATCATGAAATGTTCTGATTTCCCCATCAAATTTGAAGCTGAGTTTTTCTGGGTATAGTAATCTTGGCTGAATGCTGTGGTCATATATACATTGAAAGATCTCCTTGCAGGATCTTCTTGCTTGTACAGTCTGAGCTTAAAAGTCAGACATGATCCTTATTCGTTTGCTTCTGAATGTGATTTGGCATTTCTCTCCTACAGCTTTTAATGTTCTTTTCTTTATACATTTTGAATATGATTTGTCCTGGTGAGCTTCTCGTTTGATTAGGCCTATTGGGTGTCCTATATGCTTCTTGGATGAGCATATCTGACTCTATTCTAATATGGGAAACTTTTTCTTTAACTATTTCATTAAGAATGTTCTTTATGCCATTTTTTGGAATTTTGATTTCTTCTTGTATCCCAATAACTCTTACATTGTTTCTTCTAATTTCATCCCAGACATTTTGAAATTCTGCTCATGTTCTGTGAGGGTTTTTGTTTTTTGGTTTGTTTGTGTTTTTTTTTTTTCTCTTTTTTTGTCATCCATGTGCTTAAGCTTGCTCAGCCTGTCCTTGTTCTTGGAAGTTCTTTCTTCAGTAGTTGAGGTCCTTTTTTCTATAGAAGTTAGCCTATGATTAAATTCTTCCATCATTCCTCTGATATGATTGACTGTAGATTTTAGCTTTGTTATTTCCTTTTTCAGTATGTCTATTTCTTTAATAATGGAGTTTTTCATCTCTGGCGTTTTCTCACTTATTCCCTTCATTAAATCTTCTTTTAGTTCAGTGTTCCTTTTAGTAATCAGATCACTGATAATTTGGTCTAGGTTTTCATCCTGTTCCCCCCGTCCATGGGCTCCTTCGTAGTGGAGCTGTGGATTTGAGACAAACCTTGTTGAGTTTGATTTCTCATCTTTCAAAGTTTTCTTTTGGATCTTTGAATTGACGTTCCTTGTGTGCAAATAAGGCAAGTCTCTGGGTGTTTCTTCCTTGCGGGGCAAAGGGACCGGTCAGACATCACCTCTCTGATGACCACTTTCTTCCAGCAAGCTGCTTCTTCCTGGAGCTTCATTGTGCTTCACCTTCTGGATTTAGGTTTCAGGACTCAGATCTGGCACCTGGTAGGGTTTTAGGACAGCCCTTGGGTTGTTGAAACTCAGTGGTGGGGATGCTTAGCTGGGTCCTGGTGTCCTGGACATGCAGGGAAAACCAGAATAGGCCTCCCTACACACTGCACTGGAGCCTGGGATTATTGGTGTTGGGAATGGGTCCAATATAACTAGACATGGCAAGTATGTGCAATGGCTGGGTAGGGTCCAGGTGCAGGGTCCTTGAGCTGTCCTGCATACCTGCTGGTTGGAGGGCCAGAGTCCTGGGCCTTGTGACAATGGGGCAGTTTCAAGGTGTGGGATCCTTGGGGTGTTCTGTGTGTGTGCTGGGCCTGGAGGCTAGAGTCTTGGTGCAGAGTCCCTGGGTATGTGCTGCATGCCTGCCAGAGCTGAGGCCAATGGCCTGGACCTGGACTGGTGAAGTCTGGTGGCAGAGTCCTCTGAGGTGTCTTGCATGCCTGTCAGGGCTAGAGGTGCAGGCTGGACAGGCAGAGTCCCTCTGATATTAAAGTTTTTGAATAGTGCATTGCAAATGTATCATATTTAGAGCATCAGATTGAGGGAAAGACTCAGAGAGGTCAATTAGCCTACTGTGTTTATGGAGCTGTAAGTCAGCTCAATAGAAAGTCTTCCAGTGCTCTTATAGGCTCTCCTGAGATTTGCAAAAAAATACTGACAGATGAAAAATCTGTTAACTTAAGATGCCTATCTCCTATAAAAATCGTACTCCTACAACTCTGGACAACATTAGCTGAGCTATGGAAATACTTTAAAATATATTATCTATATCTTAGTCTTACACTGCCTCTGTTTCATAGGCAGAATATAGGGAACGTATTATGTGTCCATCAAATAAAGGGGGATGGGGGGTAGGAGTAGAAGTACTTCAGAGAAGAGTCGAAGACTTTTCTGGATTGTTTCTCTTTCCTTGACATTTTGATATAGGCAAAATGAGACAGACTGGGTTATAAGGTTGGTAGTACAGTGTGCATTTCTGTCTGGATAAGATCAGTGGTTGTGTTTTCCTTAAACTCTTAAAAATAGCACTTGATGTCAGGTCAGGTCTTCATGTTTCCAGGATGTGTTTGCATAATAGCAGGCTTGCTTGTGTTTCTATGAGACAATTTAACTTTTTGCAGTACACTTAGGCCTTCTTTACAATTTCATTCCCATGTTGCTGAGAAATGTTTTGGAAGTTTTCACCAGCATCAAAATTTGTATCTAATAATTTGTAATTTATGGCATCATCATAGATAAGGACTAATGAATTTTGAATTATTTACTTACCATTATAGGAAGGTACTTTTCATTCAATTATTAAAGTATTAAAATATTTTTAAATCAAGGGAAGTATTCATGATATAGAATTAAGAGTAAATGCAAAATACCAATTTATATATTCAAAATAATAAATAGTAAGTTTTGCCTGCACATATAACAAAATTTCACCCAAAATGAGATGCATTGGTAGTGTATAGTGGGAGGATATATAAATGACTTTCATTTCTTATAACTATTGTTTCTATCTTTTTGTACTCATTTATAACAGTGAACATGTATTTCTATTATAATCAAGAAAAAATTTTTTTGTGTGCCACACATACTAGGACCTTGCACACAGCAGGCAAGCATACAGCATTTTTAATTAATTATTTTTATTTTCAATAGGGTCTGACTAAGTTGTGAGGTTGACCTTGGAACTGTAATACTTCTGCCTCAGTCTCCCCAATAGCACCAACCTGCATGGCAGGAAAATGTTTTTTTTATAGTGCAATAATATGACCATTGTTACAGAAATAATTCATAGACTTATGACTTTGACATAAGATGAGAGGAGGGGAAACACATAGAAATTGAACTGCACATGACCCAGCTATATACTTTTCTGTATTTATTCTAAAAGATTACAGTAAACATACTATAGCAATATATGCATACCCATGTTTATGGCAGCACAATTTACAATAGCCAAACTATGGAACCAACCTATATGTTGATTAACAAAAGAATGGATAAAGAAAATGTATTACACATACACAATAGAGTTTTATTCAGTGATACAGAAGAATAGAATTATGTCATTTGTAGTAAAATGGATAGAACTTGAGAATATTATGTTAAGCAAAATAAGCCAAACTCAAAGTCAAGGGTCCTGTTTTCTCTCGTATGTGAAAGTGGGAGAGAATAAAGGAAAGGACAGATTGGAGGAATTCAGGAAAAATGGAGATCAGTAGATTAGAGGAAAGGGACCAGGGGGAGGAAGAATGAGAGGGAAATGGAAAATACTGTGGAATGATATTGATCAAATTATATTGTTATATTATACACATGTACAAATATGTAAAAGTGAATCCCATCATTTTGTACAACTCAAATGTACAAATAAAACAATATGAAAAATGGACTGGAAACAATGCTGAAAATAGATTAAAAACATTAGAAAAAATCATACAAAAATGATCAAGTTAGAGAAAAGGTTAAATAAAGGCAGAGTGAAACGCAGGATCGCAAGGGATATATTCTTTCCTACTCCTCTCCAATTTCAAAGTCTGAAAATGAAAACAGGTTAGCATGGGTGAAAATTATTGCAAAGCAGAGATTATTTTCTCAGTGTCCCCTCCCCTACTTTTATCATTTTAGTAAATTCTGATTTCAATGGTGTATAATGCAGTTATGCTTATGAATGTACTTCTTATGTGTCATTCATGAATAACATTGCATTGTTCTCTGTCCTCTCCCTAATTATATTTCCTTTATCATGCTAATGAAACTATGAGGTTTTTACGTTGCCAACACCTCCCCTGGAAGATTGTGTACATAATCAATACTGAGTACATGGCACAAAATATTGATTTTAGAATGTGTGCATGAAATTAATTTGAATCCCATGTTCTATTCTACTGTTTTCAAAGTATACCTTTTCTTCTAAATATAGCTTTTGATAAATGTCAAGAGGTTGACAAAAAAACTACTTGAAAGAACTACAGATTGTTAAGGCCATTTTTATTAGTGGTTATTGCATCCCAATTATTGATGATGACTATTTCCTCCGTCTCTGTCCTTCCAGTACTGTGGGCTAATTTGGTTCCATAGCTATTATTTCATTCCATACATAGTAGCATCATTTGATATTTAATGTTTTTCCCTAATACAAGAACCTGGAAGATTAGAGATTTGAGTATGACTCACAGAACTGAAATTCAGAGTGACTACTGTAGTAATTCCAGCTTTCCTGGAAATTATAGTACTCTGTAATGGCAAATAATAATCTAAGCAATACATTCGTTCTGGTGAGATTTGAAGAAACTCAAGTTCCTCTAATTCATTTTACAAATTGATTCTCATGGATAAAATTTGATCTAATTTCAGCTTGCATTTTAATCATTGCTTTATTTTTCTTTTCACCTTTCAAAATAAAATTGTATCTTTTGTTGATTGAAGCTGATGCCACTAAGAATCAGAGAAAGCTAAAAATCCACAAATGTCGTTGGGTTTTCTTCCTCCTTACATGTTGATATAAGACCATGGATGCAGGCACACTATGACAAAAACATCAAATCTCTTAATTTACAAATTACCTCCCCACTTCTGCTAGAAATCATAATCTCCAAATATGGTTCATAATCATGTTTTGAAATAAATGCTTTCACCTTTATATCAGTTGAATGCCTTCTAAGTGGTCATAGACTGTCAAATGCATGGCTTGCCAATCTGGTCACTGCTTTTTTAAAAAAAATATATATTTTTTTAGTATTAAATGAGACTACATTTTCTTCTAAGGAAGAACCTGTTCTGTGCCATTGATAATTGGCATTGATAAATAAGCCACATTAGTATTACAAGAAAATGGCATAACAGATTGATGTTGACTGGTGTTCTCTAGGAATAAAGCTGAAGAGCACTCAGCACACCATCTGGAAGAGACAATGAGAGGTGGCAAGTTTCATGCAGTGGGGAGAAGGGGAGGGTGCTTCTCAGATGCCACATATCTGAACTGACACTTTGATGTGTTCAAGTGCAATCTCCCCTGTCAAAATATTTCTTTCTTTAGCCATTCTAGGTCTAATGCAATCAGACCACAGTGTGGAAGGCTGCCATATCCTCTTAGGTGAGATTTGTCTTGGAGAAATAAACTGCACAGCTTTCAGATTGTAGTGCCACAATTTAAATGATAAATAGAAAAAATTGTAATACCAGCTGATGTGAAAATGTACAACTTTTTATGCCACCTTTAATACGAATTTGAGAGTTTTGTTTCTTTTTTAATCATAGTGACATTTTTGACAGAATATTATCTGTTATCTTAAATTGACAAAACTTATCAGTATACTTCTATTTATCTTCCCCTAGCTAATATTAATGTTTCCCAACCTCTTTCTGAAAATTTCTACCAGTTAGAACAAATTTATAGGCGAATGATCTTGATGGATTCAACAATCTTGATTGGGATGAGAGATTGTGTTTCTTATTATTACTAGTATTGTTAATGTTGTGACTTCAGAGTATTAGAAGAGTTATATAACTTTTATATTTTAGTAAAAGATGGTATCAATATTGTTGGATTTATACTAAGTGCAATCTGTTCTAACCTTACTACAATATTTCTAAATTACAGATATGTCTCCTATCTCCTTGATTAAATCAATAAAATGTTATGCATCTTCTCTTTATCAAAGCTTTATTCTTTAACAAAAGATTTTTTTTAATATAAGTGGAGGAATTTGTCTATTTTGCATTTACTTTAAAAAAGATATGTAAAAATTTAATTGTTTTGGGCCAAACAACTTTTTTGTTTGAGATCACAGTTGACTTAATTTGTAAATTTAAAATGGTGATAATTTATAATCTATAGGATATAAAATTTCTTAATATAAAAATATTTAAAGCTTGATAATCATATTTAAAGAATTTTTTACTCATAATATCATCATGTTTATTTGTAGTAGATTCATTTGTGCTGATCAACTTTTAGCCTTTATTATTTATACAATATTGATTTATTTTTAATTGTATTATGAGTCTGTTCACATGTAACATAGCCAGATACAGATACACATTAAGTGGAAACATGATAAAATGACTACTAGCCTGTACAGATTTTCATTGTGGAAAATGGATATGAACGGTAGATTCACCAATGGAATACAATTACTTAATAATTTATCCTAGATTGTAAATAACTAAAAAGTATGGTTGCAGTTACTGAAACTACTATCCAAAAATGTGCCAGAGCAAAGCATCCTAAAACTAACGCTGAGAAAAGCAACAGAATTATGCTCTGGGATTTATTTCAGCATGCCATGCATAAAAACATTGCTGGTATCAGTTTCTAAGATAATATCTGATATTAATAATCAGATAAAATTACACAATAGGGATATTACCTATGTAAAGTGTATCTTAGTAATTTTGGCACTATTTATATAATGTATTCCATATAATTTAAGATCATTTTGATAATATTATCCATTTATGCATAATAGCATGAAAAATACAAATAAAAAATCTTTTGTATCCAGTGAGCATGCACAGTGGCGTACTGACATTTTATAAATTTACATTGCAATAAAAAAAGTTTCTCTAGGGTAATATAAAGACTTGATGATTTTGGTGTTTATAGAAATGATAAATAAACTCTCTTCTGGACTGGTCTACCCATTCTTGATATGTTCTATTGCACTTTCAGATACATTACGACATACTAGATTTTGTTCAAGGAGAGGGTGTGGTATAGTGTGGTCTCTTGATAGCAGATCATAAGAAAAATTGTTCCAAAAAGTGAAAATTTGAGTTTGAGAGAGGATATTCAAGGAGAACAAAATGTCTTCAAAAATTGAAAGACTATCAGATGCAAGAGGGAAGGAATAGTTCTCTGAGGATTTTAGAGGCAACAGAATGGAAATAGAGAGGGAAAGTTCTTTGCTAGTAATAGAGAGGACTTAATTACAGCTATCTGAAAAGATACTGGGCTCTCTTGAGAAGTGATGAATTCCTCACATGGAAGTTGTTTGTGTAGAGGTAAGATGACTTCCTACTTCCCATGTCAAATCTAGAATCTATTCCTGGATCATCTGTACAATCCATTTATCATAAACAGATAAAGGTATAAATATTTAGATTTCTTTAACCATAATACTACTCCTTAATGCTGTTATAAATGCCCAAGGCTTTCTGTCCCCTGCTGTTTCAATGTTTTAAGTTCATTAACTACTTCGAAATAAGTTTAATTTCTAGTAATATCTTAGAAATTGGTGCACTTTTTTTAAACAGTACAGGGCATTGAGCCCAGGATACTTGCTAGGCAAGTGCTCTACCATTGAGCTACATCCCTACACCCCCAGTTATTTTAATTTTATTTTATTTTGAGTCAGGGTCTTGCAAAATTGCTCTAACTATTGATCTTTCTTCCTCAGTCTCCTGAGTAACTAGGATAACAGGTGTATGACATCATACCATGCCTGGCTAGATTTGTTTTTATATATGATTTCAAGATAACATTCAGTGTTCCTTGCCAGTTTTCTTGAAGGTGACATGGTAATTTAGGGGCAGAAACAGTTCGCTTCCTCTCCTTGCTAGATTCATGGCTTAGGCCCCAATGACAAAAGATAGATTAATACCAGGAAAACATACAGGGTCATTTAATAGAAATTTTGTGTGACCCAAGAGCCCTTAGAAATGAAGACCTAGAGAAATAGGTGAATTTGTGTCTTTTTCTACTTGGGTTGGATGAAGAGGGGACAGCTTTGGAGAAATGATTAGATGACAAAAGGGTATAAACCATTGGCAATGAATTGTGGGGAATGGAACTTAGCAAGGCCTGCTTGTGGAAATGCACCTCTGTCCCTGCGTCTTCAGAGACCAGGATGCCCATTTCCCCTGGTATAGACAGGGTACTTATCTGCTGAGGGTCTTCTGATCTTCCTCAATGGAGAAGGGCCAGGGGAGAATCAGAGAGACCCTCCCACTTTTACTGTTTTCTTAACTGTTAAGGTGTCGTATGTTGGGGTTGTATATCTTGAACTTTATCAAAAAGCAAATATCCATGCCCTATCTTCGTTTAATCTTACTGCATTCTCATGAAAAATGAAATAAAGCATTTCATTTGCCCAGATCATCAATTCAAAATTTGATAATACTTAATTAAGAACAATTGAGAACAATTCAATTTTATGACCATGGCTACAGAGCTAACAAGATGCACATTTGTGTCTAAAATTTGGACTTCACAACCTCTAGCTAGGTGATCCTGTTGTTTCCCATTTCAGTTATTTGTATAATAGTATGCTGCTCAATTTATGACAATATTTTCTGTTTAACTTGCATTTTGTCCTTTGAAAAGCTTATTGTTCAATTCCTTTAGGATTAGAGTTCTGGCAGATAAAAACATTTTCTTCTTTCACTTGCTTTTGTGTTTATACATTAGCATAATATTCTGTTTCATACCTCTTTAGGTCTGGAGGAATGTACCACATTATCATTACAAAAACCTCCTGACAAAGTTGTATTATGCTTTCAAGTGGAGACAAATCAAAGATTACCAATAAAATAAGCCTCCCCAGCAAGGAAATAATTTGAATGGATTTTAGCTCAGCCAGATAGCTTGAGAGTAACAAGTAGCAGAGGAACCCTAAGAGACCTTTAGAGAATTCGACCAGTTAAGAGGAGGGTGATTAAAATTGCCCTCAGAAGTATTATCAGGACCCGTTAGAGACAGAATCACTACTTTGTTATTTTGGATGGTGATTCGCTCAATCCGTAAGAAGCACTATGATATAAATTTTACTGAGTAAACTCTCACATAATCCTGTCAGAAATGTAGGGCATTTGCTATTATTCCTATTGACATATGAAGAAAATAAATCTCAGAGATGTTAAGTATTTAATACATAGAATTAATTAATGAGTGCAAGAACTGAGCCAGGACTTGAAGCCTAGACTCCAAATTGAGTTTCCTTTCCAGTGTTCTTTCCATGAAGATACTTGGGCGTGAGTATACTTAGCATCTAACACAAAACTTTATAATCACATCTTGTTATGTTAAATCATTATACATTGCATTGTTAGGGAACGAATAGGAATGGTGGTAATACAAGGATAAGAGAAGAATTATATAACATGGGCCTGCTGTGCTGACCCCACATACTTTCTTTTCCAAAAAGCAATGTACCTGAAAGGAAGCCTGCCTGGCCTAAGTAAGCAGAATGTGTGACATTCCTCAGCAAGGTGTGCAGGAGAAATGGGAGCCCAAAATAATGTTCATAGGAGGAAGTAAAAGTACCCTGAAGGGGGGAGACTTTTCTGACCAAATCTTGAGACTCAGGGAGATAAGGACAATTCCTCCTAAATAGAAAACTTGTAAGAATGTACAGTTACGAATCCAACTAGAACCAGTCAGCACCGGCCAAAGTGACCTGGATTTTCCCTAGCAATGAGGACTTGAAAGTCAAAGGTCAAGAGTTGGACCTGAGTGGGACTCAGGAAACCTCTCAGGGATCCCCAATAAAACTGGAGTGCAGGAGAGGCACATGGTCCCTTTCCTTTCTGACAGGACCCACTTGACAGTGTCCCCTTTCCCTTTTCCTGTCCCTTCAATAAACTCATTCCTGTTACTCTGAGCAGCATGCCTGAAATCTTTCTGACTTGATAGCAAGAATTGGGGTTTGGGGAGGGTCTTAATCTGCCTCAGTTTCCCTAGAAGGCCCCAGCTCCATAAGAACATGAGATACGGAAATACTGGGAAAAAATGGAAAAAAATGTTGTCAGTGGAAATGTTTTGCTGATAGCTTTATGATTTATCATTAAAGCTATTAACATGTTTATTTAAATATTATAATGTTTTATTTATTATTTTAAATGTTAGTAGAATTGTTGCCTTCTGACAATAGCAGGTTTACAGAAACGGAATGTTTTGGTGAATATGCGTTTGATTGTGTGATAAGTATAGATCTGTATCACGGTATGTTTTTAAGGTGTTCATGCTGTTGTTACTTTGCAACCTAAACTTTAGACTTTTATATCAACCTAAGGCATATATTTTCCTTTTCATCATATACAGTAGCAACATTTCTATTATGTAGGTTATGTAATTATTTCAGAAATTAAAAACTTTAAAATAATGTGAAAAATAATATAAAATTGGTATTATAAATGTTTATAGGAAACCATTAAAATATACAACTCTGTGTATTTCAAAATATGTTTTGCTCTCGTCTACCTTACCAAATAAACGTTTATATGAATTGACCTGGAGTGAAACTTTACTCCTAATTTGTCTATAAGATGCTTTGCTACAAATTACATTGTATAGATGTAAAGCATAATCAGTATTGTTATTAATATTGCTATAGGAAGAATTATACAATAGTGGTTTAAAATAGGAATCCAAGGGCATGTCCTGAATATTCAAAACTCTTTTTGGACACACATAACCACCCTCTGTTCTTATTCTGATCTCTTACAAAATTTATTGTTCTCCTTTGAAACCAAGTGCTGTTATATCAATTTCTACCTTTTCTGTCTTGGATTTTCAATGAATTTCTTTCTCTCTCTCTCTCACCTTCTGTTACTTTGGAATTTTATCTTAATACCGCCATGAAAAATCTTTGTAGGTCAAGGGGTCTAACTTTTTTTCTATTTGGATTTTGAAGGCTCAGGGTACTTCCCAAGGAGGAGTACTGCTGTGCCTTGTGTTACCACACTGTCCACAGGAGTGGAAGGCAAAGCCAAGGGAGACTGTTCAGTTATACTGATAATCCCGTTACTCATGCTCCTGAAAGGTCTCTCATTTATTTTTTTACTTTGGTAGAGTTGTTGTTTTTTATTTGTTTGTTTTTTGAATTCTACATATGACAGCATTTTTCCTTGGAAATGAAATTAGACAGGGAGAAAAATCTTGAGTTTCCCATTGAGGTTAGAATAGGTGAGAAATTCAGGCTATTTAAAGATTGAAATTATAAAACTACAAAATGTTTATATAATCTTTATAATGTACCACACATGTAATGAGCACATGTTAACTCATTTCAATCTAATAACAGTCCTTTAGGAAAAAGGCACTATTACTCTCAAACCCAGTTCACACCTGAGAAAACTTTTGCATAGATAATTCAAGTTCAGTGTCTCACAGATCTTAAGGAATATTTGAATGTAAATAGTGCTAGAGACTGCAAATGTTGATGTCCAAGAACATTTGGAGTGGTAAAAGCAATGAGTGAAAACTCGGGGACTAAATGCAGGAATTTATTTCATCCATAGTTAATTTATGGTCTGAGAAAGAAGGTCGAAGAATGGACTTAATTGTTAAATAGTGAAGAGAAAGATAAAAGAGTTTTATCTTAATATAAGATTTTTAATAAGTAAACACATGTCAGGATTAGTTGTATTGGTACAGGAGAAATAAAAATTATCAGCAGAGGGCTGGAGGGGTGTCTCAGCAGTTACGGTGCTTGCCTGGCATGCACAAGGATGCCAGTTCAAACCCTAGCACTAAGTACACAATGAAGTGTTGGAGCAATAAAAACCCCATGAAAAACTAAATAAAGTTGATTCTCTCTTTCTCTCCTTCTCTCTCTCACTGTCCCTCTCTCTTTTAAAAAAAAACTCTTAATATATATATATATATATATGCAGAAAAAACAGCAGTTCAGGGTCGTATCTACCCTAATTGTTATCATGTGCTTCTATCAGAACTCATACTTAAGAAGTGTTAACAAATAGAGGAAAATAATCTGTAGGGTGGCCCATTCCCCTTCTCCAAAATAAACTTTGGCAGACTATATTGTCCATGTAATTGCCATTTCCTGATGAAAACAGAGGTTTCTTTGAAGGCATTTAACAAGAGCCAAATATTTAATGCTGCTTCTGGCGCTTACCTCTGTGGTATCTAGGCACAATGCCATTTCAGTCTGAAATAATGAAAGATGGAAAGAAAAACATCCTTTTCTTTTTTAAGTTTGAGTTTTCTAGGTTTGAGCCCATCAGGCGTCTAGACAAATGACTTAAAACTTGTTGAAGATCAAAGTGAAAAGGTTTTTTAAAACTTGTTTTTTCTTTTCTTTATTTTTTTTTCTACTCTGTGATATCCTAAGGTTTTATCTATTGGAGATATCTGTTTTTCCTCTTGATTTTTAGTGTGAAATCATTCCTTCAAAACCTCTCTCTGACATTCTGTAATACTAGATAAAAACATTTCTAAAACTATATTGAAGTTACTTTTGGAAAATCAAATCATTGAAGTAAAGTATTCTGGTTAACATTCCCCATTTTGTTGATAATCACATTCTGATTACTTTTTCCATGTGGATGAAGAAAGAATATGCCACTATTTTGTCAGCTTATCAGATATTGGCAATTTAAGTAAACCCATTCAAAATTTTTTAAAAATAATATCAATTTATATATAATCTAAAGATTTTGTTTCAAGTACATCATGCCATTTCTCTTTGGCCACTAGAATGCCACTTTTGAAACTTTAGAGTCTTTATCATGCTCATTTTTAGTGAAAAATTTTCATATAATGATTTCTAGCTCTGAATAATTAGGTTAGTAGATAAAAAGATTTTTAAAGATGGTCTCAATAAATACTACAATTCATATTATTTGAATACTAGTGTTAAAAAATGTGTTCAAACCAAATGCACTATATTTAACTGGGAACTTGTTTAACATCTAGGTACATTTTTGTGTTTGATACTTTCTGTCTCTTCAGTATTTAAAAACAGTAATTATTCTGAAAATGGACTGTCTTTGCTGATTCATGTTAAAAATGAGCTTGGCAATTTGAATGAAAACATTTTACTTCAATTACCTCTCAAAGACATTAGCCTGGATTTTGAATTTAAATTGTGCTTATCTTAAATCATAAAATCTAACAGAAACAAATAAGATACTTGGAACAGAATCTTATTGGATATAGAAATATATTTGCAGCATATGTACAGTTAGACTTCTTTTTTTTATTGTAACCCACACTTTGATTTCTGTTCACTTTTATAATATTTTGTTAGAGTTTTGGACAAAAGCCATAATCTTCTTCTATAAATTCCTTCTTTTTCTCACCTTCTTGTGGAATTAAAACACTAAGTCTCATGAATATACACATTAGGCGAGTCTTGCCTCTCCTTTCCATTCTAGAACCATCCATTATTTCCTAGATTCTCATAATTTGTCATCTTTAGTTTAGGGATAGTTCTAACCTCTCTAAAATTTTCTCTTAGTCTTATCACTACCTGTGCTACTGTTGCCAGTGAGAACTCTGTAAGAGGGACCTTTCTATGACACCCTTCTCCCCTCACAGTGTTCTTATGATCTTTGACTTCAGTGTAAAATTTTAATACTGACCTTGACTTACTGTTCTCTCTTCCTCTTCTTCCTTCATTTTCACCCCTTTCTGCAACACAGAAATAGCCATGCACCTGTGTATCCTTCTACCTAGAGCACTCTTGCCAATCACCAGAATACTATCCCTAACCCTTTCTCAGCCCTTTCAACCTGACTCTACTTGAAGAAACATTTTTTATCCGATCATCCTGAGCAAATTCCTTATGCTTTCCTGGGTTGTTTGCTCTAAATATCTGCTTCTATAAAACTTTCTATTTCCCTCTCCCTTAACTTTATCTTCCTATACAACTATTAAGGATTTTCTCATTTTTGCTCATTAAACTATGTGCAACACATAATCTAGGGGAACCATAGACATGTTGAGGGGGAAGGAAAAAGAGTGAGGAATGATAGGGAGGATCTCTGGGGGGAATCAATAATGTAGAGTACCTTTTACTTCACTGAGAAGCCAAATAATACTTATGCAATCATTCAATTCTGGAAGATGCACAATCATTCATATATGTACACACATATACGCATATACACATACATACACACACACACATTTTTATCTGTGATGGGGAAATATAGAAGAGTCAAGAGATTGGAGCGTGGGTAATGTGGGGGTGATTCTGGATTAGGATCAGAGGCATATTATATTGTTTCTACATATGCATTTATGATTGTACAAATACTCAACTCCTCAATAAAATAAAAAGAACCTCAAAAGTTATTTAAGCTGAATCCGAAATAATACATGATTTGTCCAAATCTCTTGCCCTTAGGTCCCATGTCCATGAACTTGGGAAAACAAAGTGGAAAGGTTAAATCCACATTGAAAGACTTTTCTGGGACTGTTTTTGTCCTGTCACTCAGTACATAATCAGGTATTTTGTTACAGTAAATGTGTGATTTTTTCCAGACAATGCAGAAATAGCAGTTAGATTGTCTTGCATGTGTCAGTTCTAATTGTCTGCCAAGGAATGACTCTAATATTTTGTTGAGAAGGATTCTGAAGGAGCATTTGTAATTCAGTGATAAAGGGTATAGTCCAATATTAGGCAAGGAGCATTTGTAATTCAGTGATAAAGGGTATAGTCCAATATTAGGCAAGAGTAAAGGACCAGACCAGATTATTTATTTATATATATATATATAGTGTGTGTGTGTGTGTGTGTGTATGTAGCTATCCAGACTCTCGAAAAACTATAAAGATCTCTTAGGATCTTGTATCTATTGCTACAAAGGTCTAAAGAATATTCTCTGTTTTTGAATTGACTTGGAACATCTGATCTTTTTTGAGTTTTATAAATGCTTTTAAAACTAAATTTTTAAACTGAAAGGGATCTTTCTCAAACAAATGCAATTCAAGTTAATCAGAAAATATAGTTCCTACTACACCTTCATATGGTGGAAGCTGGGAATAAAACAGTAAACAAAATAGAAAAACAAACACTATGTTCTTTAACTGTACCACTGAGCATTATTCATCAGTATGTGACATATAGTGTCTCCCTTCCTCAACCCCATGATTTCACAGGGATATGTCCAGTTCCACCTGACACAGAGGACTCCTGCTACACTTTACTCCTTGGACATTTTTGTTACTAATATTTAATTCCAGAGATTCCAGGTCATTTCAGACAGGTGTTACACACATTGAGGCATATGTCATATGTTAATGGGTTTTCCACCTTGTTGATGTAATTAGTTGAAATTTATTGTCTAGACTACTCTAAACTTTACAGAAGAACAGTGAATTCATTGAAAGCTATTGTGCATGTGGTAATTTGCTGTTGCATTTATTGCCATCTGGTTGATCTCTATTTGTCCAGGTATTTAATGATATTATAGACAGTTTTTTGTCCCTCCTTCACTTCCCAGTGCACTGTAACACCTAGGTGGGGTTTATTGGATTCTTTCTTATATTTTCTGTATCTTCCATTTCACATATATCATAGGCTCTGAAGAGTGAAAATTGTGTTTTCTGCTGCTGCTTCCCTCCAGTATTGTAATTCTCAGCAGTATTATGAATACAATAGCCCCATAAAAATGTTCTTGCTGAATGGATATGTGAATTAAAGTATCCATTGAAGATCTTGAAGGCTCATTAGTCTATTGGAAATATGAGATTTTAATTATGAATTATTTCCTCTCCTCTATTACATTGTACTCTAACATACATCATAACTAAATGTGCATACACAGGATGAGTTCTCTGAGGAGGCCTTACCACTTTATAACGCTAAAATTATCTAAAGTACAAGTTGAGAATTGGGAAAATCTCCACGGAAATCTACATTGTTTTTTTGTTTTCTCTTAGAATTACACATCACAAGTTTTTAGAAAATGTCTATTCTTCTTGCATTTTAATTAGTTACCAAATTTGATTGTTTAAAATTCTTATGGGGATTTTTAGTTTTATGTTAGGAAAACAGTAGAGAGAATAACGTACAATCAAAGAGGTGGAGTAGAAGGGAATGTTTTATGAAATTTGATAGAATATTGAAACAAGTTAGTGATATGCTGTTTCTCTTTGGTGTAATCTTTTCGTTAATGTAACATGATCTGAACATTGTGACATGCCCTTTAAGCTCAGCTTGATTGGCAGAAAGCCACAAATTCTCTCTGTCTTTGACAGTACAATGCCAAAGCATACAGTCTCATCACTATAAATCTCATTATTATTTATGCCATGTGAGTGTGCATTGATTTTCATTCAGAACAGGTTCCCACAAGACTTATTTTTTATACTGGACAATAATCCATTGGATTTTATTTAAATTCTCCTCCTTGTGCACAGGTTTTAATCTTATGAGTCTAGGTTGATTAAAAAAAACAATTTAGCTGTTTAGAGCAAAAGGTAAGGAAATAATTATTAGCACACAGCATCATTCAAATACTTGGGTAATAAATTTATTTTGTATTTCTTAATTTCTAGTTTTATTATTCTTTGCAGCCTCCAGATGCTCAATGAATGTTCATTGGCTATGAGAAGGGGGGGGGGAAGCAAGATAAAATAATTACATTAAAGGAATTGGTTTGTAATATACAAAGTGATTATTCAAATAAATATTGATTATCTACAAGTTGAAAGAAATATTGAGGTGGACATGTATTTAGCAAAGCTTTGTTTAGGGGAGATTAAGCAGGCATGAATATAGAAGAAATCATAATATGTTATGTGAATTAAAATGAAATGTGATAATCAGTTATTTCTCAGTTTTGAACCAGCTTTCCAGTTGTATGGATTTTTCCTCCTACAGCTATTTGGAAGTTCATAGTGCTGATTATTGCACTTGCTACTTGTGTTTTGTTGTATGGAAATGTTTCTTAGAAGCTATTTCCAGTTTCCAAATGGGAACTAGGTTTGCTCATGTTAGTGAATATCCAGGAGCAGCTTAAAGAAGGCATGTAAGATTCCAGCCATTGCTGTCTGAATCCTAACAAGAGTTTTATCTCTCTGACCTGTCAGCCCGACTTTTCTGACTTAAAATCTTCAGGTGTTCAATTTTTTCTTGAATATGACAATTTGCTGATAATACTTATAACTTATAGTAGGTAATAAAAATAAGGTTTTTGTTCTGTGGAACATAGACTAATATGGCAAGTTATTGAAGATATTTACATAGACTGATGTAAACAACTCATGTGATAAATAGCTGTCATTCAGCAAATAGTTTATCAGGGATTGTGTTTCTTTGGAGAGAATTAGTTTTCATTTACCATATTTTCCTAAAATTATGTAATTATGTTTACTAGAGAAGAAAGTTCCCATGATTTAAGATACATCTAAGAATGTATCTGCTTTGTATTGCTGCGTAATGAATTACCTTAAGCTTAATGATTCAAAACAACATATATTTATTATGTCACTTCCCCTCAGTTAGAACTACAGGTACAACCTGGCTGGGCTTTCTGCTCAGCATCTCACAATGCTGAAATCAAGAAGTCAGACAGTGTTGAGTTATCATCTGGTGATCAACTTCTTCCAAGCTCATTAATCCTCTTGGAAGAATCCAGCTCCTTGAAGCTCTAGGGCCAGGGTCCTCATTTCATTACTGGCCATCCGACTGGGGTTGCTCTCCCAAGCTAGGTATGCAAGCTTGTTCTCCAGGCAATTCAAAACATGGCTATTTGCTTTGTTCCAGGTGGTCTTTGCAGCTGTGACTCTAACTTTTTAAAGGGCCCACTCAATTTGTTCATGCCCTTCCAGTATAATTTCTGTTACCATTAACTCAGAATAAATTAATTAGAGCTAATATTTACATATGCAGGAGCATTTTTTTTTTAAAAAAGAGAGAGGGACAGTGAGGGAGAGAAAGAAAGAGAATCAATTTTATTTAATTTTTCATGTGGTGTTCGTTGCTCTGACACTTTCTTGAGTATATGGTGCTAGGGTTTGAACCTGTATCCTCGTGCATACCAGGCAAGTGCCGTAACCACTGAACCCCCACTCCAGCCCCTACAAGAGCATTTTATAAGCAGGCAAAAAATGGCATACTTATGAGAAATTATACTGTATTCATATGAACCGTATATGCTCATGGGGAAGTGTTTAACTAGAACCATTATCCTATGTTGCAAGATTCTTGCAGGCTATCTTAAAATTCTGACAACTAAGGACCATGTGATTTATGTAATTTTGGAATTTTAAAGCTTTAAGAAGAGGAAGGGGTACTTAAAAGAAAGGTAAAGAAAGCAAAGTATCTTATAGGCAAATCTTGAATATAAATATTTAGTTCCCATGGCTTTTCTTGTCATAAGGAGATTTTTGAAATTTATTTCTGATTGAGAATGTAGTATTCTATATTTCACTAGACCAAGCATAGAATGATAAAATGAATCTTTTCAAACTGAAACTAAAACATTTATTTCAACCTCATGTAAATGCTAGCAATGAAGAAATTATATTTGCAACTGCTGATAAAGCACTTTTAATTTCTTAATTTTTCATATTTTTATTTCCTTAGCTCTTTAACACATTCTTAAAAAAACCAATAGAAAAAATCATTTCAATTAATTTTATTTGTCATTTGGAGTTGCTAATAGACTAAGTACAATTTTTTCTAAATGCAAAATTATAAAGATTATTTGAAGATAAACATTTTTATAAAATAAAATGTGTTAAAATCCCAGAAAGAAGAGACACAAAAGCTATCACATTACTTTTGAAAGGGGGATAATATATAAAACAGATGGTATATAACTGATTTAGAAGAACAGAAATGATTCAGAAAAAAATCAAATTTTGACATTGGTGAGTGTGCTAGTTAGCATTCTTATTTGATATTACAAAGAACTGAGGGATAACGCCCAAATTCTTAAATTTTTTTTAAGAGAGAAGGAGAGAGAGAGAGAGAGAGAGAATCAATTTTTATTGAGTTTTTCAAATGGCTTTCGTTGCTCCAACACTCAGTTGTGTACATGGGTGCTGGGGTTTGAACATGTGTACTTGCGCATGTCAAGTAAGTGCCTTAACCACTGAGCCACTGCTCCAGCCCCAGATTCTTAAAAATTTAAATGCAAATTCAAAACATTATTTCCAATTTTCAAAAGTTTTTTGCGGAAGTCTCTTTTTCAGTTATGGCATGTGTTACCATTACTTCTTGTATCTTGTCCAAATTCCCATTGAAAGAGAGAAGGAGCATTAAATTCAATGGTCCCACTTTTTCATACACAAGTTGCATGATTTCTGCATGACACTTCTGCCCTTCAGCAAGGTGTTTGCTTAGAGTTGTTGCTAAGATATTAGTATGGCAGGCATACCTAATATCACCCCTCCTTTTCTGTTTTTGGTGAGGAATAAATAGCTAAGGCTAAGAGTAATATATTTGTCCCTCCCTTTTCCCATCTTGGTTCAATTGCCAATAGAAGTTAATTGGGTTTCATTTTTATTTATACCAGCAAACTTGGCTTTATTATCTCTACCTCCTTCCCTAAATAAATATAGCAGCTCTGTTTATCCTACCCAAGTTATTTCTAGATGTCTAAGTCATGATCTACATGAAAATAACTTTGCGTGTTAAGGGATAGAAATATGAAGTCATGATACACTAACTTTGCTGAACTGGATGCATTTAACTTCAACTTTATTATATCTTTCCTGGAACATGTACAGAACAGTATAGATTGAGAGAGGAGGAAAGGGAATAGATGCGAATATGAACTACCTTCTTAATTAGTTTCAAATATATCATTAAATAACTTAAAATTATAACTGATACATTTATTTAAATTAGTATAGCCTACTGATTCTACCATTAAAATATTAAAACAGAAACATGCCAGATATAATATCCTATTTATATACATAGAAATACACATTTTATAAGAAAAATGATTGTGGATTAACCAGAAATTCCACAGCTTCTTATAAATATTTGCTAAATGGTAATAATTTATGAAAGACTTCCATTGAAGGTGCTCTTTTTATTTTCCTGATCTTTAAATTTGAGTAGATTCAAACAAAAGCTCATACTTCAAATAATAGTAGTGTACCAATGTAATAGTAATTAAAAATAATTTTCTAAGAACAGCATAAATAACACATAATTTTAAAAGGAGCAGAATTACCTTAAAGGGAAAAAATAGAAAAAATGCAACACAGAGACAATTTTTAGGTAATATGGCACTTAAAACATGGAAGTACTGTGGTTTCCAAATTAAATGCTGAATAATTTCCACAATATTTTGAGGATATAATCATTAAAGGGTATGTGGCTAATTAGATCCCACATATGAATGGAATTGGTGACTGAGTAAGATAGTCAAAGAGCTCTTGATTTAGGAGAGGAGAAGCACTTTCCATGAATGTGTGTCTAGTTGGAAAGAAATAAAAATATATCGTTTACTATAATAATATTGCTAAAATAAGAGATTATGCCGAATAATATTAGAGCTATGAAATAGTACTTATTAAGAGCCCCAAAATACCTAAAAACAATAAGAATATTACAGAAATTATGATTCTTTAGTTTTGGTAAGTAGAAATTTTTACGATTTTAACAATATTATGTGAGAAATAAATGAAATTAACCCATTATAGGATTTCCGTATTTAGCAAACAGAGATATAGTATGTCTCATCACATTGAGTTTCTGATCAACAATGAATATGTGTGCACGTGTGTAACTACATCCTAACTATTGCCACCGCAGCCCTAGAGTGATTTTATTCTTGAGTCAGGGTTGAGGAACCAGAGGCAGGAAGTGAGTGAAACCATATAGGAGGTACTTAAGGAGATTAAAAAGACAAAGCACATTTTTTTTGGAAGATACTAGCAGGTGTGTAACTATTCTTTATCCAGTAATCATTGCACAAATATTTCTGATTTATGTTCTCTAAGGAAAGAGATTTAGCATCTCCTTTTTGGAGACACCAGTTTAGTGGGGGAGAGGTGAAAGGCATTAAACATGTAACAGTAAAAAAAAATACAGTGTTAGAAAACATTAGTAATGAGTATGAAGGTAAACTGCAGTATTATTAAAGAGGAAAATTCAAATTAATTTAGGGATTTCAGGCAAGACTTAGAAATGGCATTTAAAGTGGAACCTGAGAAGGAGAAAGAGTGGAAAAGCCAGGATAAAAAAGAGAGCCAAGGGAGTATGGAAAGCCAGGAGACTGAGCACATTAGGTGAGTGACTGCCTGTGTTAAGTAGGTATGGTAAGAATTGAGATATCTATTTAACACAGGGATTCTTCTGGGGGAAACATAGAATCACAGGTCACCCAAGGGGAGCATCCATGACATGGCATCAGCCTTGCATAACTATGTAAATATACATTTGTCATTGATTGTTTGACAATGATTCCCCCTCAGTTATAATTCCATATTCATCTAAAAAAAAAAAAAAGAATTGTAAAGTATCCACTGGATTTGGCAAAAAGTGCATCATTGATTACATAAGCAAGAGAAGTATTGGAGCTACAGCCAGACTGGAATGAAATGATTTCTCTTCTGAATTTTTTCTCATTTTGTGTGTTAAAGAATTTTTTAAATTAAAATTCATGTACTGGGTAGATTTTTGAAATTGTGAATGAGAGGTTTTTGGAGGCAGAATATAAAGAAAGCAAAAATCATAATGGTGAATGTGTTTTCTGTTGATTTTGACTATTAAACCTATAACCCTCATCCTGATTGGAATTTCCCTGATAATAAGAAATTAATGTTAATAGCAACAAAAGGTTGCCGTGCAGTCACTCAGAACTGCTAGAATATAAAAAGACTGAAATCGTGATGTTATAAATAATCCAACAAAATAATCTACTGAAACATTTAACATACAGTTCTTTTATATAGGAATTACTAAAGGGAAAACTACTCTTGTAATGGGTTTATTCAACTTACTAAACAAATATTAATCACAGACATACTATGTTTCAGACACTGGATCTGGGTGCTGTATACCAGACACTTCAGAACTGTCAATACCCTCATGATTTATGTGTTATATAATATTACTTATAGATATTAAGAAACACGCAACCATTTTAGGAAAAAGTGGAGGTAATAGCTTAAGAATAGGTGAGTGTGATTACAATGCTGATACTGGTAGGTTGGTCACAGGTTGGTGAGTAACAGTAGCAGAGAGAAGCTGACTTACAGAAGAGGAAAACTAGGCAAGCGCAGAATTTTGTAACATTTAGGAAAAAAATCAAATGGATTATTTTTCCCAGTAATACTTTTTAATTGCTCTTTGTGTTTCTGATTATGACCCTACTGTCAGGTAACTGATTTCCATCCTTTGGATGTAGTCTGTGAATTTATATTTTCCTTTGTGGGTCACAGAAAGGGCTACTAAAACCTTTTTATTTTTTTCCAGTATGTTTTAAACATAAATATCCTTGCTGCAAAATACCGTTCATATTGACTAATATTACATATGTTTTGGTATATGCATAGATACAATAAGTACTCTTTAATTCAATTCTGATTATAATGAATTATAACTTAAAGTCTAATTTAAATTTATATATAATATACTTTAATTACTAAAAATTAAAAGGGTATAATACATTCTTTTACTGCCTAGTAATTACCTTAGTTTTTTTGAGCATGTGTTCTTTTGTATTTATTCCTGCATCTAACATCTGAATTGTTGTTACAGAGCTTGATCCCTGACCCTATGACTCCAAGATGTTTTAGTTTTATGCTTAGTTGTATATTACTTGCAAACTCAAAACTTTGACTCAAAAATGGATCCCAGTTTCCTGATACATGGTTTAGATCATAAGATACAATTCTACTTTCTCTGTCACCAAGTAGAAGTAGTGTTGAGATCAACTACACATTGATTTCAGATAAGGAAAAAAGGTTAGAATTGTATCAATATTTTTCCAAGCAAATATACGGATTACCCTTTAGGTGCCACATCCTTTGCTAGAAAATAGAGACACAAAAATTGGCAAAAGTAAATATGATCTTTGTTCTAATGAAGCATCATAGTGGGGGAATGAGATACTAATTGATCTATCATCAATAACAACAGGATAAGTGTAGAGGTACACTGAATGTTAAGAGTGTAAAACTGAGGAATCTAGCTTGATCAAAAAGGAGGTCAGAAATACTGCCCTTAAAATTTACTGATATTGCAGCCTTTGAAGGTACATGGATGGCTATGGATAAAATTATGCTGAATGAAATCAGCATAACCCAGAGAATCAAGGGTCCAATGTCTTCATTCATCTGTGGAGGTTGAAGCTAGACCCTGGCCTTTGAGAAAGGAGGTCTAGTATCATGTTTTTGTAAATCCAGATAAGGTGTAATGTCATGCAACCTAATACATTTTTAGAGATGTTTTGGGAAGCGGGGGAGGGATAAGGGTGGGTAATTGGGGGGCCCTTGGGGGTAAATAAAATTTTCAGAATCTATATATACATTATATTATTTCATTAGAAAAAAAGTTACTATTTGGCTGAAAACTAAAGGAAAAGAAAGCATTAATTGAATTTGGCAGGGAGATAAGGACTTTTCAGCTAATGAAAAGTATGCGCAAAGACCTTTTGATAAGGGGTGGTCATTATGAACACTTTCTTTGCTGTACCAAAGATGGAAACTAGGAATAGGATAGGGAGCTCAGATAGCAACTGCTGTGTTATTGCAGCAACAAGAGGTACAAGGGAACTCTGTATCTCCATCCTTCCCTTCTGCAAAAATCCCCCTGAATTAACTACAGGGCTGAGAAACAAAGCCAATTCTCTGATTTTATAACTATGGCAATATAATACCGGGCATTTGGAATGGTGAATATAAAAATAAAGTATATCTGTTTGTAGCCACTTGATAGTATATTCATGTATTTGGATTTAAAATAGATCTCCCAATCTCCTGTGACATTGAAGAATTTATAGCAGATATGAAATGTAGGCGAAAGGGAGTGAATGAATACATATATTTATATACGGAAAGTATTGATCCATTTATAAAAGGAATAAAAGATTTTCCTATAGCTTTCATTGCCCAAGGACTTTGCATTGTGATGACTGATTTCCTTACTGATAAGCAAGTTTCTAGAATTTTGAAATGCTATAAATGTGATTAATTATCTTAAATTAAAACTATTTTCTTGAGCCTTAAGTTACTATGATAGTTGAAATAGGTTTTTTACTTTTTAACTATAGAAGTTTCTTTCACAACTGAAAACCCAATTTTTTCCCCCAAGTGATTAAAAATACATTTTGGGGGGCTGGAGTGGTGGCTCGGTGGTTACGGCGCTTGCCTTGCATATGCAAGTACACAGGTTCAAACCCCAGCACCATGTGCACAAGTAAATTTCAGAGCAACGAAAGCCATGTGAACTACTCAATAAAGATTGATTCTCTCTCTTTCTCTCTCTCTCTCACTGTCCTTCTCTCTTTAAAAAAAATCACATATTAAAAAATACATTTTTGAATCCTGAACTAAATAGTCTATAAAAATGGAAACCTGTATTTGAAGCTGTAACACTGTCACTTTATTTTAAAAGGTTTTATTGACAAAACCAGACAGCATGTGCAGGCTTCCATTTTGTTCCTAAGACTGTTTTGTGTTATCAATTTGGCTGTACACACGATTTACACTACTATTTGTAAGACAGAGGAGTGAAGGTACATAATTTCAGGGATGGATGGTCAAGATTTGGGAGGTGTGTGATATAGTTGCCCATTAGCTTTCCTAGCTCCAAGGAAGGCTCAGGAAGGCGTGTAGGAATGCTGCAGGCAGAACTGGTATGAGTATAATTTAATTAGACTTTTATCTTTTCCCTCAAAGATTGCTAGCCTGAACCTAAACAATATAAGTAGGGGAAGGTGATTGAAAAGTGGACCGTTTGGGATCACACTATATGTTTTCAATCGCAAGATGAAGGGATTACTTAAAATAATCTTTTTTTCTATCTTTTTCTCTGAAGTGTATCTTTGAAGAATTTTGATGGATGTTGTAATTTAGCTCTTTTTGATATGCATTTAAAAATGTTATGTATATATCAGAATCAATGTAAATGTAATATGTCAGCACTTTATTCATTGCTGTGATAAGCTTCATGAGACAGCCTCTGCACCATATGTAGTATGTGAGAGTGTGTGTGTGTGTATGTGTGTGTGCGTGTGTATATGTGCATATATATATATATATATACTTTTCAGAGTTATAATATTTAGAGAATAAAATAAGAAATTATGTTAGCTCCATCATTGATCAGTTACTTAAAATAATAACTCTTTGGGTCTTGTTCTTTCCATTTTTAACATTAAAGGTTTTGACTATAATCTCTAAACTCTGCTTCTTTGTGATTTTATGATTGAATCATGTTCCATCCTTCCTTCCAATAAGAAAAAAATATTATTGTTAAACATTTTAGTATCATAAAAAGGAATGGATTTCTAGGAATGATATTGTACATTTCCTATACCATCATAGAATATTGAAGAATATGTTTAGGTATATATTGAAGAAAAAAAATATATATATATTCTAGGACTTAAACTGTGGCTCAGTGATTGACGTGCTTGCCAGGCATGTGCTAAGTCCTGGGTTCAAACTCCAACACCACATACACAACTAAATGTCAGGGAAACAAAGGCCAGATGAAAAAATAACTAATATTGATTCTTTCACTCTCTCATAAAAAATGATTGAGATTTTAAAAATAAAAAATACAACTGTTTCTGGGAATTTTGAAAATCTCATTCTATGTAAATGAAAATTACAATGTTGTATGGATCTTGAGTATTTCTGAGGCACACAAGCCTAGATTTCCAAGACAAGTTCCACAGTCGTGACATATGCCAGTATGAGTCATTGGCACACTGTGAAGCTGTGCGGTCAACCTTGAGAGAGATATAAATACTATAAACTTTCTCTTGCCAATGTGAAATTCCTTATTTAACTAAAATGGAATGGCGATACCTGGATTAATGATGAACATTGTGAAGGCAATTAGCTGGTTGACTAGCTCCAGGTTCACACTTTATTAATTCTAGATGTTCTCGCACAGACTTAAATCTCATGAGAATGTGGCCTGGCTTTGCCCTCTGTTTTCTTATTGGCTTACAATCTAGGTGTCCTTAAAAATAAATAAGAAGGCAAACAAACAGACAAACGCTGTAACTAGGATGTTTTACTCTTTGAAGAATAGTATTAGGGTTTTGAAAAAAAGAAGAAAAAGAAAAAGATTATCTCTCTCATATATTGTAGGAGGATTACATTGTCTATAATTCTCTGGATAAGTATCCTTATAGGAAAAATTTAATTTGCACCTCAGATATTATTCATTAAAGTCCCACTACACTGAAATTCTTACCAGGCAAAGCTCAAAGTAGACATTATAATTATGTGCAACTGAAAAAAAAAGGTTATATGCCAACATTTCTAAAGCAACCCTCTTTAGCAGTATGCATATAGAATTACAGCATGTCTACTTCATTGTTCTTAATATAATTCTCATAATAATAATTCATATGATATCCTTGAAGCAAGCTGACAGTATTAGGCATTGGACTACATTTTTTTCTCATCTTGTTTACAAACATGTAGCAATATTTCCTGAGTTGATAATATACATTTGTCTGGAAATTATTTCTTAATATATAAATGCAGCAGAAAACAACCCTAAACCTTATTGAGCATTTATTATGTTCTAGAGCCTAACTGCTTTGAACCCATTATTTCATTCCATTTCTCAAAACTCTTAGTAATCTCATTCATAGGTTAACAAATCCAAGCTTCAGCAGATTGAGAAAATTATCTAAGCTCAGAAACATGACAAGCATCTTAAACTCAAATTTGGATTAGTTCTTTACAATTATGAAATCCCTGTTTTAATGGCTGTACTTCTCAAAATGTACAAGATGTGCTGCAATGACAACATGATTGTCACTGTGATAAAGGGGATCATTTTTCACTTTTCCCTTTGGAAATTCATATTCAAACACATGTTGTCTACCTAGTCTTACTCTGGCCACCTTCTGCAGACACATTTTGCTGTACTAAGATATTACCCCCATGTCTGTTTCAAATTACACAGTACACTCTCTTTTGAAGAGAGTTCTATGTCTTCTCTTTTTTCCTCCATATGCTAGTATAGGTTATGTTACTCAATAAATATTGGCTAGATGTGTAAACAAACTGTTTTTTAAGTGTTAGATAACATTCTGTATTTGAAAAGATGTCATGAAGTTTTAGTGGCTTGTGATAGATGTTATATATGTATATTTTGGTTTCTGGCTCTGATTCCCACAGTAGAGGACCTCTTCTTCTGTAGATGAATTGAGAGAAAACTTGTTCATTTTAGACTGCTGCAGAATGGATCAAGTATCTATTGCTTTGTTTATTGTCAAGTTCAAAAGTAGATGAAAGTTATATTCAGTCATTAAAACTAATAATAAAATGATGTTTTGATTCTTCTTAAGCCATTGATTGCTAGTTGATCCCTTTTCTTTATTGTATGCATTTTGGACCAGATGTCTTGATTTGCAATTAACATACAAGTGAGGGATGCTTCAAAAATGTTGGAAAAGGAAGCAGGAAAATTTGTGGATAATTAACTTCTTAAACTACAGGGTGAGTATGAGGTTACGTTAGCATGTGCTCTTGTTCTTTTGCATTTTGATAGGTTTTCTTGGGTAAAAAACTGAAAGTGTTACTTGTAGAGAGCTGAAAATTTTATAAATGCAGTGGACCATATATGAGCAAGCCCAGGGGATCATGTAGTATATGTAATCTGTTATGTTGCAGTGGGGAAAAGTGAGATCCATTATAGTAGACACAGGTTTTCAGGAAGAAAAACAATAAATAGAATTTTAACATCCCTACTTGAGTTCATATATAGACTGTTTTTTCCCTTTTTATGTGCATTCAATTACTTAATTCAAGATGAAGTTGCTAATTCTACTGAGAATGATCCTTCACCTTCTTCTATCTGTGATTTATAATATTAAAAACAGTTTAGGTTAATTGATTTCTGATGCTAGTTGAATGAATTACAAAACGAAAAATCAGGGACTGGAGCAGTGGCTCAGTGGTTTGAGCACTTGCCATTCATGTGTAAAGACCCAGGTTCAAACCCCAGCACCACATACATAACTAGGTGTCAGAGAAACAAAATTCAGGTGAAAAAAATAAATAAAATTGATTCTCTCTTTCTCTCTCCCTCTCAAAAAAAAAAAAAAACCAAAATCAACTCACTCTCCACTCTATGACAATATGGTATTATTCTGAACAAATTATTGCATTCTTAGAGAAAATAATTAAAATGTTCTTATGATAGCATGGGTCTTTTTAACAGATTTATTATTTGTTCATTTAATAAATACTGAAATTTGCAATCTTTCACAAACCCACACACAAATGTAAATAAGAGATGATAGCAAGTAAACATTTTCTTACAGAACCATGAGATCTTACTATGATAAAAATAAGTTGAAGGATTTGCATAGATAACAGAGAGGAAAAGATATTATACATAAATATTATCATAAAATAATATTCTTATTGCTATATCTATCCAAAATCCATATGTGATATACTATAACATTCTTCTACAAGTGAAGTGGAAGAATGTTACAACACAAGTATTTTGCAGGTAACACCAGAGCAAATCTTTTTTTATTAACTGAGTTGAACTTTAAAATTATGTTATGACCAAAAATCAATAAAGAGAAACTGATTTAAGTTCATCCAAGTGTGAAGGGGTTTATTACTAGTGCTACATCACTCTAATGATGTTCTCTAAAAAATTTGTTTTTGTGATATATTGCATCCATTATTGCTAAAAGGATAAAACTGCAAAGCAACCTTGGACATGAATAAATCAATTTAAGAAAAGTAGGCACATAGCCAAAGGAAAAGCAAAAAAAAATCAGTATAGAAGTTTTTAATGTTAGGTAATTATAATATATGCAAACGATATCCACATCAAATTGCTAATGGGGATCTCCCTCATATGATTTTTATTTTTTTTAACTAGCAAAATATTGTGCTTGTTAGTTACTTTACAGCATGATAGTAAAGTCATATTTCTAAGGCTTGTTTTCCTTTTTAACCTTCAAGGTAGGAAACTCTTATAAAAACACAAAAAATAGTGTTTCATGAATTGAATTTCAAAAATTATGACTCAACATGTCCTTATTTTTGTTCCAAAATACGTAGAATATACCAGACTTATGTTAAGATATTAAGAAATCATAACTCATTTTATAAAATATATTTTCTAAAACATGCACATGCCAAGATAAATTTATATAATGGAAAATATCAATTTTAGCCTTTGATAAAACACTAATTGTAGGCTTTTTGGTATCACTTCTCAATATTTTTAAAGGAGAGGGGAGAGAATAAACTTTATTTTTTCATCTGGGTTTTGTTTTTCCAACATTGAGTTGCATATGTGGTGCTAGTTCAAAACCAGGTCTTCGTGCATGCCAGGCAAGAGCTCTACCACTGAGTCACTTCTCCAGCCCATGATTAAATTTTTAATGCATACATTTATTGACTTCTTATAAGAGTATTTGAATCATAATATATAAATACATGTGATATAATCAAATGTCTAAGGAAAATTTGATTATTTCAGGTATTGTGTATAGACAAGATTGTTTACGTCGTAAGTATCTGCCTCTGAATTTTCAGAGGAGCACACTATAAAATCACTTACTTGATTAGGTGGACATATAACCACTTCAGAAGCCTTTCTTTCTAGTTCCCAGTCATTGCTTATCATTTTCCCCAAAGAAACCATGATCTGACTTTTACACTAACAGACTAACATTACTTATTTTGAACTTTATGTAAATGGACTCCTAAAGTATATATTCTTTGTTTCTGGATTCATTCACTCAATGTGTTTGTGAGATTCAGTACAAGTATTTCAGTCATTTTCTCTCCTATGCATTTCTACAAATATTACATAATTTATGTATCATTTCTATTACTGGTGAATATTAAGGAGGATTTTGGGGGGCTGTAGCGGTTGCTCAGTGGTTACAGCAAAAGTGTGAGGACATGTGTTTGAACCCTGGCACCATGTACACAATGAAGTGTACGAGCAATGAAAGCAGCATGAAAAACCAAATGAAATTGATTCTTTCTCTTTCTCTCTGTAAAAAAAAAATCTTTGGAGGATATTACAGATAGTACTGTATTATATATTTTGGACATGTGTTTTGGTACACATATGTAGTATTTATTGTGGGCTTGTATTAATTATTGAGTCACTAATTATTGAGTCACAGCTAGGAATATGTTTAGCTTTAGGAGATAGTGCAAGTTTTCCAAAGTGATTATATAAGTTTGTACTTCTATAAGCCATGTATAGAAATTCCATTTGTTCTTTACCTATGTCCTGGCCAACATTGCCAGGTTTATAGCAGTATCTCATTATGTTTTTCAATTTATTTTAAAATGTATTTTCCTAATCATTGATGAACTCTGGCACTCTCTGTGGATTTATTGTCCACACAAATCAGCAGTTTTGTAGTGATAGCCATGAAACATAGCAAGTATTCAAAATAATTTGTTTTTATCACAGAATCTGAAGTTGTGTTGCTTAGTATAGTAGTCAGTAGTCATAAATGGCTATTTAAATTTAATTCATTTATACTTAAATAAAAGAAAAAATTCAGTTTCACAAATGTATTATACCTAGCTCAAGTGTTCAATAGCCATAGGTTTCTAATGGTTACCATGTTGGGCAAAACAGATATAAGAATATTTCCTTTATCACGCAAAGATCTATTAAATATCAGTATTTGAAATCTTCAAAAAATATCCCTAAAAACTAAAATAATTTTGTATTATTGGAGTATCTAAGTATAGCACACTATTTTCAGTTGATACTAGATAAAATTTACCAGTTATTCAGTTGTAAGGATTAAGAATTAAAATTCAGTGCTACTGAAAGAAACTCTTACTGTCAGAATACCTCAACTCCTATCCTACCACTATCCTTACATGGCATGGTGATTTTAGAAACATCTTAGTGTCAATCAGCTTTAGTCTCATCCTTTATATAAAACAAAGGGACTAACTTTCAAATTCCAAAGAAATCTGAATTCTCTGAATTTTGATAGCCCACTATGATTTGGCCTGGAAACCCTATTTGAAATTCTAAGTAATAGAGCAAAAGCCTAAAATGGAAAGCAATTAAATAACTTATAGACTTTACTGATGGTAGTTATGGATGGAGTGACTGTTGTCAGGCAAGTTGCAGCCTGCCAATTATGCCCTTCCACCTGTTTGAAGGACTTTTGCTTTATATCAGCAGCATTATTTTTACTTGAGAAATTGAACTTAGCACATTTATATTTTTCACAAACTTACCCTAGCCTATCGCAGTCACATAAGAAGATGTAAAGGTTTTCTATTAGCTAGGTTCTGGTTGGTGTTTTGAGGTGATGTGAGAAGGCTTTGCCACTAGTTGAGTAATACCTTTCAGCTTTTCTTCACCATTAAGCCTTCTGGTGCAGAACCTGGAGCTCGTACTATTTAGACGTCAGGTCTCCCTACTCTAGGTTTTGTATCTTCATTCAGTAGAACTGTGAATATTATGTAAGAGTGGCAACTATATGCCTGGCTCTCAGCTCATCACTAAGGACTCAGTGATCAGGAAAGTACTGTCTTAAATTCTTTTCTAGAAGAGTGTGGTA
This sequence comes from Aplodontia rufa, assembly GCA_004027875.1. NCBI lineage: Eukaryota > Metazoa > Chordata > Mammalia > Rodentia > Aplodontiidae > Aplodontia > Aplodontia rufa. The sequence continues at coordinate 62,954 of PVKS010000590.1, forward strand.
TTACTTGCAACCTTCTAAGTTAAGTCTTCTGTAGTACCAGGTGTACGTAGGATATTTTCAGGTGTGTGTGTGTGCGCGCACGAGAGAGAGAGAGAGAGAGAGAGAGAGAGAGAGAGAGAGAGAGAGAATATGAATACACTTGCACCAGGGAAAGATTTTTGGTAGAAATAATGCTTGAATGGATACTTGATGGAGTAGAAGTTAGGTAAGACTGAATCATAGATCCTCATGTAAGCTCCATAGTGTTAAATATTATTAGACAGCAACCTTTAGTGACACAGTGACAGTGGAATTAAGAAGTAAATGGGTGCAGAGACTTTAAGATGTAGAATATAGAGCATATGGTGATTGACTGAATGTGGGATTGAGAGTGGAGTCAAGAATGACCCTCACTTTTCTTGGAAAATAGAATAGATGGAGATGTCATTTATTGATACAAAAATGCATGAGAAGAAAAACACACAGAGGTTCAAAGGCACTAGAGAGATAATGATTTTCTGGACAATGAGGTAGAGATTCCAAGTGGAAATGCTCTATAGACTGGACTATAGAAATATTGAGTTCAACAATATGATTTAGGTTAAAGATATAAAACTCATCTACACAAAGAAAATAAATAAAACTGTGAGATCACTCAGGGAGCATTTCTAGAAGTGAAAACTTAGAGCAGAACATTGAGAAGTAATACAGGGAAGCTTTCTGAGTATCCATTACCTGATTCTTTTTCTTAAAGAGAGGACAGTGAGGAAGGGAGGAGAGAAAGAGAGAATCATTTTTTTATTGAGCTTTTCACATGGCTTTCATTGCTCTGATACTTAGTTGTGTACGTGGGTGCTGGGGTTTGAACCTGTGTACTTGTGCATGCTGGGCAAGCGCCGTAACCGCTGAGCCATCACTCCAGTCCCCCCATTACCTGATTTTTAATCTCTGTTTCATAGAAAAGCAGGCATTATGAAGAAATGACAGTTTCACTAATTAATAGTAATAATAACAATAGCAATAATAGTTGCCTTGCTTTTAAATCCCATTCCATTTAACCCTTTTATCTGTCTCTGTCCTTTGAATACACTTCTGAATCAACAGTCTGTTTAATGGATTTTGTAAACAAGACTATAAATAAAATATCAAATAGTTGTAAAATAAAACTGAAGATCTTTAGGAGAGGATTTCTTGAAGTCAATGAGCATGATATTAGAAAATTTAAAGAATCAGAGAAAGACTCTGATGAGGATCTGATAGTTACTCACATTCTATTATTCACTCTCCATTTATGTTAGTTTCATGTTTTTAATGTATATTGCAAAAAGCTTCTTTATTATTTCTGAATTAGCATGTCAGATCATGTCAGACTTTTCATTGTTTTGAAAAGAGGGTTCTAAAAATTTTTACACTTGGATTGCTGCTCTCTTTTCTTCTTCATTTCCTACTTTTTTTTTTCTCTCATGGTTTTCTGTGTATCTCTGCACATCATGATGTTATGATGGCTCTTTGATGAGATTAGGTCTCAGATCTCCAAGAGTGTCCATCATGTCCTTTTAGCCAGAGGCAGAGTGGCCTTTCTCAGCGACTTACCTTTTCCATGTTGACCCTCCTACGTATTCTGTCTCCTTGTTCACAATCTGATGCTGAAAAACAATTCAGGTCAATCAAGTTAGAGACAGGAAAATAGGTTGTTTGAGTAGTTTGAATGAAGGAGGGTTTCTTTTCTCTACTCTTCAGTACTGGATGAACATTTTAGTTTCTCTAAAAGAGAAAAATGCATTTATTATTATTTAAAAATCATGTGTATTAAAATCAATTTTATTTTTAATGTGGACCATACTGGTTTTGTTTCTTGGTCTTAGGTGCCTGCCTTCTTACTGTACCCTCACATGGTAGTGTGGGGAGTTGGCATGGAGAGATGTCTGGTGTCTCTTATAAGGATGTTAATCCTATAGATAGGGCCCTCCTTTATGACCTCATTTAACCTTGATTCCCTCCTTACAAGTCTTATCTCTAAATACAGTCATATGGAAGGTTCAACTTAGGGATTGGGAGGAGCATCATTCAGTCCATAAGACCATGAATAAGTGAGAAACTCAGAATTCAAACCCAAGTATTTACCATACTTGCATGTATTCTTTAAATATCCAGACTCTCACGTCTCTGAACATCCATAAGCAAACTTTACCTACTGTGTAATGTTGGAAAAATATCATAAGATCACTATTTTCTCTAGGGTAGCAGAACAAACAAAAGTAATATTAAAATTTGGGGGAAATATATTCAGATTAGCCATTTTCATAATGACCTTGTAACTCAGTTTCTTTTGATATCAAAGAAATAGCACATATACTCTGAGATGAAAAGAGTAATATGCATTTAAAATGGTTATGATTAATGTCGTACTACGCAGTTCTGTATTGCTGTTAAATAAGGAAAATGTTTCATATGCAAAAAAAATCCAGTTACAGAGCATTCATCTGAGTTGGACATTTCGAGTGTCTGTGACATCAATTTTATTTCCACAGGAAGGATTATGAGACTTCGCATAAAGAAATTATGGGGTCAGAAAGTCTCTAAAATAGCACAGACGCTATCAAAGTTGAGAAAATGGAATGATCTGCAACTTTTCTTGTACATTCTGAAATACAATGTATTTAAATATAATCCATGGAAATGCAGAGATAAATGGAGAGAAGTTTTTTATTTTTTCTTTTCTGTACTGAGGATTGAACTCAGGCTTCCTGCAGGCTAGGCAAGTGCACCACCACTGAGCTACTTGCCAAGATCTTTTTTATTTATTTTGAGACAGACTCTGGCTAATTTTCACAGGCTGTCCCTGATCCTGCCTTTTTCCTGCCTCAGCCTCCTGAGTACCTTAGATTATAGGCTTATACTGCCACACCTGGCCGAGAGAGTAATTTCACTGGGTTTGAATTTTTTTTTAAACTCTATTTTCATTGTTTCTTTAAAGTACAAAATAATGAAGAAGAAGAAAGGTTCTTAAGCAATATATTTAATTATTTATATAAGGGCAATTATCTTTAATTGAAAGGCTATGAAAGAGAGGTTAGATACATTATTTCCTTTAGATGAACAGTTATTTATTTAACTCCAGAAGTGTTACAAAATCATCCAAAATGCTGCAATTGTTATTGGCATATTTTGGCAGGTTCTATTTTAAGATGTCTGTATCCTTCCCTGATAAATTCTGATAAATTCAGCATGCAGTAAAGCTTGTCTTCTTAATGTTTTGAATTCCCACTGCCTCCAACCATCCATTAACATCCTCAAGATCCTCATATTAAATCCATCACTCTTATGTTGCATTTCAAGACTAGTGAAGCTCTTCCTTTTCCTTGTAATTCTTTTCCTCTGGTTCTAAATTCTCGATTGTATCTTATTCCAACCAAAGTTCTTGCCTTAACCATTTTTATGTATTTAAAAAAAATCTGTCTCATTTATGAAAGACTTTCCTTCTATAAAATCTTCCTTCAAGGCGAGTACATTATACAATATGTTATAGTAATAGGTTCTAAGGAGAAAAAAATAATGAGAAGAAGAGTATAAGCTGAAATTCTAGATAAGGAGGCAAGTAAAACACTCAAATTGAGAAGTGACTTTTGAGAGAAATCCTAAAGGAGAGAAGGAATGATGAGCCTTACAGATGTAAGAGGGTTGAACAACCTTACAGAGGGAAGTCGAGGGAATCCATTAGGCAGAAAAATGCCTGGCATGGGCCAGAGACTAATCATTATCAGCTCTTTCTTCTGTTTTCAAGCTTCATAGATATTCCTTAAACAAAGGAGATATAAATCCTAAAATAAAGAGTTATGGGAATACAAACAAAGGAGATGGATTCTTTGCACAGTAGCTACTTTTTATGTGCTATATCTGTAATGTTATTTACAGAAACATACATTAACCTCTGAAAATCAATTTTAAAGAAATGTATAAGGTTTCATCAGAATGCAAAGTTATTCAGAGACTCATATACTTTTCAGAAAAGAAAGGCAATATGAAAAAAAGGGACTTAAATTGAATTAAATAATAAAAGTTAGGCCCTGTTCTATAAACTCTTAAAGTAGATAATAGGTAAAATTATAATAGGTCTCCTTTAGTTTTTAATGAGTAGAATTCTATCTGTTTTAGGGGGGAGGAGATTAGATGTGGAGAGTTTAAATATCTTGCCCAAGATTACAAAAGTAGTACATGGGGACTACAGAGGTGGCTCAGCAGCTGGAGCGCTTGCCTGGCATGCACGAAGACCTGGATTCAAACCCCAGCACCATGTACACAGTGAAGTATCTGAGCAATGAAAGCCACATGAAGAATTAAATAAAATTGATTCTCTCTCTCTCTCTCTCTCTCTCTCTTAAAAAAAAGAAAAAGAAAAGAAAGAAAAGTGATACATGCACCTAAGGCTCTCATACCCTGTCTGGGCCATTCCATAACTATGCAGTTGGTTTATGGTGTTATTTATCATCAGTGCCATCCCCAAACTCCCATTTGTTTTCAGTTCTTACACTTTCTTTTGATAGCTCATATTTAATTCGGTATTGAATTGCATTAACAAAGCGTGGTCTGATTCAACTTCAGTTAAAATAAGCCTTCACTTTTCTTTGATTTTACTGTTAATATGCTTTATAGCATCTGGTCAAAGACAAATTAATTCTCCTCATATATTATCATATAAGAACAGATATTACTGTTTTCAAATACATAGAATTACTCACTGGAAAATAAATAGGTAATTTCATTTGTAGAAAAATACATTTTAATATAAATTTTGATGTTCTGTCATTGTTTATGTTGACTTCTTTTTAAAAGCTCTTTAATATGACTCAACAGGCTACATTTTTCTTACTCTTGGTGTTATCAGTAGATTTGTTAAATGAAGTTCTTTTACTCTTGACAAAAAGTCTTTATGGTATCATCACTGATTATTTATTTATTTATTTTAAAGAGAGGGACAGTGAGAGAAAGAGAATCAACTTTATTAGTTTTTCATGTGGCTTTTATTGCTCTAACACTTTGTTGTGTAGGAGGTGCTTGGGTTTGAACCCATGTCCTTGTGCATGCCAGGCCAGCACTGTAACTGCTGAGCCACTGCTCCAGCCCATCACTGATCAGTTATGGTTACATTTAGTAGGAACAAAATGAAAGAATTTGAGGAGATGATTTTTCTAGAATGTGTTTATCTCCAATTCCAATTTGAAAATCCATGGAGTATAAAATTTTATTTTTTTGTAAAATAAGCTTATTTTATGAATAAAGAAAAAAGTAGATCTGAATGGATGAATGGCTACTAATTGCTTACCCATGTGCAATATTAAAATGAAATTATTTGAATATTTCGTTGACAATCTGTCATTCTGGAAGATACATGTTTGGCTAACATTAACCAAATAAAATAACATAAAATTAAGAAAGAATAAGCAATAAAGCAAATCATCTTCCATTCATGTGACTTGTCCTGTGAATGTTAGGGGTTATTTATTTAGAAAGAGAGATAAAAGGATATCTTCCTGTGTCCAAACTAACCTCACCATCTCCTGCTAGCAGGTAAGCTGGGAAAAGAAGGTAATGACATCATTCTGCCACTGCATGACATAAAATTCAGAAATATCTATGTCTAATTAATGATTTATCACCATCTTCCAAACAGATGCTAAGTGGATAAAGAAAGAAGTGAATTAACAACATACCCTTAAACTCAGCTGTTTCAGCAAGGATCTGAATTGTTAGTTGCTTGTTTTCTTAGGGATTGCTGTGGTTTGTGATGTCATGATATGCACAGATGCCTCAAGTAACAGTGTGATTCATTAAATGGTTAAGATCATGTTATTCCTTTTTTCAGAACTTTGCCTGTACCTTCCCTTCCCTTGCACAGTCAAAGCCTGGCTATAAAGGCTGGAGAGCCTATGTGATTTAGGTCTCCATTGTGTCCTGAACTCATACTGTTACTCTACTGCTCCCTCACTCAGTTCCAGCCACATCAGCCTCACCATAGTCTCATGAACATCCCAGATACTTCGTTGTAGGATCTGGTTCATCTGCCTGGATCTTCCCTCTTTCTTACCTGCAAACCTAATTTTTCTCTTTAGATTCTTTCTCAAAAGCCACTTTCCAGCAAAGACTTCCATCTATGTGCTGCCATTCCTAGAACTGCAACCTACATCTGTCTTCTCTCATTTGTACTCTTTAGTATATATGACTGTAACATATTATATAATGTCCATTCTTATGTTTATTTCCAGTCCATCCTTCTAGATATAAGTTCTTTAAAAGGAGGGATGTCCAACTCTTGTTTACTTTTGTATTTTCTGTATCAACATTGTAGACAATCAATTAAAATACATTCATAAATAAAATAATCTATATAAAATTGTCTGTATTATATATTTATAATATTATTAGTTTTATGTATTAGCTCTTCAATACTGTTGAACAACTGATATGTAAAAAAATTCACCAAAATCAGTATAGAGGATGGATAAGGCAGAATCCTTCCCACTTTCACCCTTCTCTTCCTGATCCCCTAGTTGTCTTCTTTCATGTACACACATAGGCACGCAAACCTATGCACTGTAAGCACTGCCACCAGGAGAAAGAAACAATGTATCCGTACACTTAAGATACTCAAGACGGGGCTGGAGTGGTGGCTCGGTGGTTACAGGGCTTGCCTGACATGTGCAAATACACAGATTCAAACCCCAGTACCCACATACACAACTAAGTGTCAGAGCAATGAAAGCCATGTGAAAAACTCAATAAAAATTGATTCTCTCTCTCTCTCTCTCTCTCTGTCCCTCTCTCTTTTAAAAGAAAAAAAGATATTCATGATGGTTACTTGAAATGGATAATGCTCAAAAATTGATATTTTACTGAATATCAGTAAATCACTACTTTTCAAATGATTTGCAAGCCAAAAATGTGGGGAGGTATATCAGTTAGGAGATATCATAAGGTTGCTGTAGTATGGAATCAGAGAGTATAAAAGTCCCTTTAGATGAACTATAAAATACAGAATATGCTTCAATAATTCCAATGTACTTTGTAAAATGAAGACAATATTTTAACTTATTTTCTGAAAAACAAATTATTGCAAGAACATTAAATATAAAAATCTAAGTTTAGCCAGAAAGTCATATGCTTTCCTAACCATTTCTAAAAATATTATTGATTATATTAATACTGAAAAATTAAATTCACCCTGGATATACCTTTTCACAACCATCCAGAATGTCATACTGAGAACCACAGGCTTCACTTAACAGGTTCAATCAGCCCAAGTTGTGTTAGAATCAGGAGTTAACACTCCCAAATTCTTTTTTAAATATTCTAATATATTTGGAGTAGAATTCACATAGTGTGAAGAGGAAAACATTATGTTGCACTGATTTTTATGTGTTTTTAAAGGTAATTTAACATAGTAATGGTTGCATACTAATAAATTCATATGTTCATAAGAAAAATGGAAAATAATCAACAAATATAGAGTAGTTAACTATCAGACTAGGCTATAAAAGAAGGAAAAATTGGAGAATTAAATTTTACATGAACCTCTTTAGTATTTAATTGACTAGTTTGGAAAAGATATAAAAGTGATGTGTATGTACCTGGATTTTTGCTTGTTTCCTTTCAAAAGAAGTTGACATTCTTGTAAATCCTTCCTGGAATAGTTTTTCACAAGTGCTAATTTAACAGTCAGAAGCAAGCATTATTGGACTAATTGATTCCTCAGGCCAGGTTTAGAAAATCACTTTGGTGTAGACTGTATTTAGCATTTTCCAATTATAGTTATGTAGAATACTAATTAATAAGTTGCATTATACAAATTAGCACCCTCAATCGTCTTAAGTGAAGTTATTTCCTTTTTACTACATAGAAAATGTCATATTCTCCATTAGGAAGAGAATATGAAATAACTCAATTAGTTTTAAATTTTACTTGTTTCTAACACTGGAAAAATTCCCCTACTCTTTTGGATCAAGAAGTATTGCAAAGTTACCAGCCAGTTGGCCTCATTAACATTATTATTATATTTATTTGGAAAAGCACTGACTATGTTCCAAGGCCTTTGCAAATATTAGTTTAGCTAATCTTCATAATAGCTCTATTATGTAAGTACTAGGCATACTAACTTTAATAATACAAATTTCTTATTCCTCAGACTGTAAATAAAAATAACCAATAACCAAGATGACCATATGGATAGGTTTCAATTTTTAGCTTCTTTAAAAACTTTACAAAATGAAACTTTTCTCCAAAGATGTATTTAGAATCAAACATCAGGAAGAATTAGAACACAGTTTTTATTGTTGAGATTGGAATCATATAAAATAGTTAATTTAATTTTTCCTATTTATCTACACATTTATTTCCCTCTCTGACCCTTCATGTGATTGATTGCTAGCTACTTCATGTACCTCAGTAGGCTAATGCTCTCAAGGTAGAATGGAATTAAATAGATCCTTCCTGTTTTATATGGTCTGCAAAAAGAGAGCCTTCATTAAACTGAGACTATTACTGACTTCTGAGGTGAAATTAATCTGCTATAATTATCTACTCTTTAAGACCTTTTACTGACTGTTAAACAAGAAGCATCTAGACAGCTAAGGAATTTCAATAAAGTTTTGGCTTTGTTAAAAAATTATTCAGGGCTGGAGTGGTGGCTTGGTGGTTATGGCGCTTGCCTGTCATGCATGAGTACAGAGGTTCAAACCCCAGCACCCACTTACACAACTAAGTGTCAGAGCAACGAAAGCCAAGTGAAAACTCAATAAAGATTGATTCTCTCTGTCTCTCTCACTGTGCTTCTCTCTTTAAAAAATATTATTCAGCTGGGTTATATGGTGGTTCCAGCCCTAGTCTTTTGAGGAATCTCCATACTACTTTCCAAAATGATTGTACTAATTTGCAATCTTACCCACAATGTATAAGTGTACCTTTTCCCCCACACCTGCACCAAGATTTATTATTTGTATTCTTATTTATTATCATTTTAACTGGACTTAGATGAAATCTCAATGTAGTTTTGATTTGCATTTCCTTGATTGCTAAGGGTGTTGAACATTTTTTCATGTATTTGTTGGCCATTGTGTTTCTTCTTTTGAGAAATGTCTGTTTAGGTTGTTTGAACATTTATTGATTGGGGATTTTGGGTTTCTTTGGTGTTAATGTGTTTGAGTTCTTTATACATTCTGGATGTTAATAACCACCTGTTTGAAGAGTGTACGCCAGACTCAGAAAGTCAAGGGTCAGATGGTTTCTCTCATATGTAGAATGGAGAGAGAGCAAGCTAGTGGGAGAGAGGGATTGAAGTAGGATGGGAGGGAGAAAATGAAGAGAATTAACAATTGGTGGAGGAGAAAGCTTACCAAAATTGAAGGGAAACTATTGAAGGGGATTGGGGAGGAGAGGGAGTATGGGGAATAAAATCTACCAAATTATGCTTTCCATGTAGTAGTATATTACAATGTAACTTGCTTTTATATGTAATTATAATGTATTAATTAAAATATAGATAACAATAACATTAGTACTAATAGAAGGAAGACCAATAGAATAGAGCAAGTGGATGAGGAGGGGAGAGAAGAGAGAAGGAAATGGAAGATATTGGGGGATATGATTCATCAAATTCTGTGCATGTACAAAATGTCACAACCCCACTACTATGCATAATTATAATGTACCAATAAAATGTAGCATTTTAAAATATATTTCTAAATAATTTAACTTCCATTGCCTACAAAATAAAAAAATTCTTTGGTGTCAGTCACTTACTACCTTACTTTAACTGCCTTCATGTAGCTTAACTACATGAACTTCTATTCAGCTGTGTTTCTCATGCCAACTAGTGTCTTTGCTTCACTATCTTGACTCCTTGCTATGGATAAAGTCCAGGTGTTGGGGGATATGATTGATTAATTCTTATTTGTCTGATTAAGTTGATTAATTCTGATTGATTTGTAGCCTGTCCCTGGAATCTCTCATACCAGAGAATCAGTGAATACTTAATTTTTTTTAAAGAAACATGAATTGGGTATTACTAATTATTCATCCCAAATGATTTAAAAATTTAATGTTTCTGATTGATATATTCATAAGCAGCTGATTTCCACGCATGTTAAGGAAACCCAAAAGTCTGCAGTTTAGCTATGGTGGGAAATGAGGGTCAGGACACCAAGATTCAGATGTAAAGTGTGCTGAAGCTTTCTTTTTATCCTATCACATCACTGTTTATTCTGGTGAAGCTGATCTCAAGATGCTATGCCAGACTCTTTAATGCTTTATGGCTGAAAGGTTATTAATTTATGATGTAGTGACAGGTGACAGAAAAGATATCTAGCCTGGGTAATTTGGTTTGAGTATTCTTTCCTCTGTGAACATAAGTACTAGGCTCATGAGCACCAAGCATTTCAACATTTTCATGTACTTTCATTAAATTCATTAAATTATTATATTCTAGGTGAACTGTTTATTAAGACCTGGCCATAAAAACATACTCTCTAGTGAGGGCTCTTTCCAATATTCATTTAAATTTTTTTTGTTTTTTTCAATTTATATTTTTTAATTCAGAAATTTATTTGTTGAACATACAGGCTTCTAACAAAATAATATACTGTATATATAGATTCTGAAAATTTGATTTATCCCCAATTACCCACCCTTATCCCTCCCCTCCCCTTCAATTTTTAAGAAATGGAAATATAGTACCTTAATGTAATAGATACTGTGCAATATACTAGAAGTAAAAAAGACTGAATAGAGCTATGTGTTTGAAAGTAAACAGAAAACGAATATACTTACTGGTGATCAGTAATGAGTTAATACCTGTAAATAGTTTCGGGTCTCTGGATAAAGTGAAATTATAAAAATGAAATATTTGAGTGATTTGAATGTAGTGAAACTGGAGTCCTCATGCATTGTTGGTGGGAATATGAAACAGTACAACCATGTGGCAAATGGTATGGTGATTCCTCAAAAGAAATAAAACATATAATTACCACATTGATAAAAAAAATTACACTTCTTTGTACATACCTCCAACATTTGAAAGTGGAAAAATAGGTATTTGTGAATTGAAGCTCATTGCACTATTATTCACAATACCCAAAAGATGAAAATAATCCAAACAAACATCAGAAGACAAATGGATAAACAGTTTCACATATGTAGGCAATAGAGTATTATTCAGCCTGTGGTCCCAGCTATTGGGAAGCTGAGGCTGGGATGTCGCCTGAGCCTAGGAGTTATAGATCAGCCTGGGCAGCTTAGCAACACCCTGTCTCTTAAAATACCGAAAAATAAAAACCAAAGAAAAGACATAAAAAAAGAATGTTGTTCAGACTTAAAAGGATAGGAATTTTGATGCCTTCAACAACCTGGATTAAAAACTAGAAGATATTATGTAAATTAAATATACCAGTCGCAGAAGCACAACTATGGCATGAAACTACTTAATGAAGTATGTATAGTAGTCCAATTCACAGAGGCAGAAAATGCAATGGTGGTTATATGTGGAGCGAGGACGGAGAGCTGTTGTTTAATACATAGAGTTTCAGTTTGGGAAGATGAAAAGGTTCTAGGAGGGGATGGAGGTAATAGTTGCACAACATTGTGAGTGTAGTTAATGCCACTGAACTTTGTATGCTTAAAAGGGTCACAATGGTTAATGTTTTGTTTTATATACATATATATTACAATACAATTTTAACAATTGTTAAAAAAGTTTTCTAAACATTAGGAGTGTATCTCAGTAGTATAATCATAATTGTTCCCTTGTAACAGTGGATTTCCCCCCAGAAGTTAAGCAATGTTTCATGAACATTCTTTTCTATAAATTATGTCTTGAGTATATTTGCTCAACTGTCACAAGAATCCCCTTATGAACTGTCTTATATATATTAAGTATTCTTAGGCTCCTAAGGGAAGCTGTCTTAACTATGTAGAAATAAAAATTTAAATGTTTATTTATCCATCAAATTTATCCCATTTTACTTTAAAATGCCCTGTTTATAGAACTGAGTTTTACTGAATGTTCAGGTATGAACTTAGTTACAGTTCATAAAAATGAATTTTAAAATATGCTCCATAATTCAGTTTTCCTTAGACCCTTAGAAGATACTACTCAGGTATATAGTTTCAGGGCTTTCAGTAAACATAAAATTCTAAATTCTCCTTTTAAATTGAGAAATGACTTTAAACAAACAGCCAATAAAAAATTCTGTAGCATGGGGCTGGAGCAGTGGCTTAGCGGTTGGAGTGCTTGCCTAGCATGTGTGAGGACCCAGGTTCAAACCCCAGCACCACATGCAAAACTAAGAATCCAAGAAACAAAAGCTACATGAAAAAATAAATAAAATTGATTTTCTCTCTCCTTCTCTCTCCCTCCCTCTTCCCCTCTCTCCCCATGTCTCCCACTGTCCCACTCCCTCTTACTCTCTTAAAAAAAATATGGAGTAAAGGCACAGTGTCCTCTGTGAGATTATCAAACCTTTTATGGCCATTTCTCCAAATTTGTCTGGGATTCAGAGACCAAATTCTTGGTTGAAAATATTGTTCTACGTTTATCCTAATAACCATATAATTTTGGCATGATATTTCTCTGTGTTATATCTAATTTTCCTTTTGGATGGTAATAATATTACCTTACCTTTTTTACAGGTATGTGCTTAAGATTCAATGGAGAGTGGAGAGGGAGGGAAATGGAGGTTAATAATTCTGTGTGGTACACTTGACTCCCCAGGGAAGCCAAACAATACTCATGCAGGCATTGAAATCTTAAAACTTCAAAAATTAATATACGTGTATGTGCAAATTTATATATGTAATGGGGACATATATAAATTACATTATGTACAAATATATATGCATTGGAGACAAGGGAGCAGGAAATGGGAAAAGGGGTGGGGAGATACTGGATAAAGTTTGAGCCCAAGTTACTTCATCTTCAGGTATGCATATATGAATTTGTAGCAACAAATTCCTCCAAAATGTAAGAACATGCTGAACTAATAAAGAAACAAACAAAAAGATTAAATGAAAAATCCTGGTCTATAATTACTTAGCCTTGATTCTAAAATATACAAAGCTCTGAAAGCTAATTTTTTTCCATAAGTAATCTCCAAATTAATTTAGTACAGAATCTTGACCTGAATTGACGTAAGTCTAGTTTTAGTCTTTATTGTTCCCATTTATTTGCTTATTTATTCCCATTTATTTTGTAGGTTTTACTGTGGAAGGATTAAAGTGATTGGATATGGGTTGGTACACAACCCAAGTGGGATATGGATGGTCTGTGGTTTGTGCTCAGTTTCTCTATCTAAAATCCAGATGCCCTGAATTCCCACACATATCTGGCTTTAAGAATTGATAAAGGACGGTGTGCCTATATAGGAAGCACTTAGTAAAATTCAAGGCAAAACTTAGTTTAGCTATCGTGGTTATTAATTTAGACACATGTTAAAAAGACATGTTATTTCATTTAAAGTATAATCAAAAGAATCATTGAATTGATGTGAATTTTGCCAGATCAGTGAACAAGTGCTATTACCTGAGGGTCAGCATTTTGATGAGGTTCCTGCCTCTATTCTTACCTTTAGTAGAAGGTATAGTGCATTGTATCATTTAAAATTTTCAGGCCAAACTATGCCATTTATATACATTAGAAGGTTAAAATTGCTTGTATTTAGTAGATATTGACCTATTTCAAAGTAATTTTATGTTTGGATTGATACTTCTAGATGTGTGTAGTTGACCAAAAGCTCTCCATTTTCCTGGCCAACCTCTGCTTCTCAGTTGTGGTACAAACAGCAGGATGACTAAATAGAATTAGGACTGTACGGTCATTTATTTCTTTAGTTCTGTGAAGTTTAATATTTCCTTGGTTTCTTAACAATACAGAATTTAACATTTGTATAATTAGTTCTTTTTTAATTAAGGAGTGGAGTTGTTGTACAAACATAAATGCATATAAAATAACAATATGATATGTATTTGATACTTATCCAGTCACCCCATATTGCCCACACCCAGTCTTTTGATTCTTCTATGATTCCTCCCTATAAGTTATAAATGTATATATACACACACACACACACACATATATGATTGTGACTTTTCCAGAACTGAATGATTGGGTAAGTATTATTTGGCTTCTGGGACTGTGGGGCAAAGTGTATGTCACATTGTTATTGTCTTCCTAGATCCCTCCCTATCTCCATCCCCCTTCTCCTCCATACCCCTGTTCTCCCCCCCACCCCGTCCCTTTCATATCTGTAATTCCTCTAGATTAAGTGTTGTTAGATGAAGTATTGGTAGGTCTAGTACAAGAGCTTAGCTTGTAATTAGTTCTTGAAATAAACTTTTAATATTATTTGTACAGGTAAGGTTTGAAAGTACGTTGAGCCATTTGTGGTAAGTTTATTATACACAGACAATGCTATATGAAAAAGTAATGAACTTATTAATTTTGTTTGCATCATATACAATAATGCCCCAGAGAATTTTTATTACTTATTAGAACCACCTGTTTTTTCTAAGTTAGAAAACTGAAATTGAGTTATGTATTTTATGAGAACTACAATTATGTCTTTAAAAAGGTTCTTTTTATTTAATTAATTTAAAACAGACTGACTAAAAAATTTATAAGAGAAATAATCCTTTGACTGAACTGTTATATGGTCAACAATTAATGGTAGATTAAGAAATATATAACATCATTTTTTCTAATTCTGAGACTATTTTTTCAGCAGGTGATGAAACTTATTAATATATTACTATTCTGGCTCTTCAAATATTGGCAAGTTGGTATTTCTAAGGGAGGAAAAAGAATTTTACTATTAATTTATAATTTATTCTGACAAATGTGGTTTCTATTAATATCCTCAAGAAATAACACTTGATAATGTTCATGATAAATTTATACAGAATTTTAAATATAAAAATTTTAAAGTCTTTAATTTTAATTCAATTTACCTTTTTTTTAAAATTTTTACCTTCTTGAAGTAGTATGTGGGTAGTCTCTGGACTTACCATATTATATTTTTTATAGCATTTTAAAGTATATCTCAACTGCACAAATTTCTATGGGAAATAAATGTTTAGTTTTTTTCATCTTAACACTTTGGAGCCTTTAGAGGTTTCAAACTCTAACGTTTTTCTCTTCCATGTGCTTCATAGATAGAAGTGTATTATTTAGATACTGATTTTGAGAACCAGGACTTTTTCCCCCCCAAATTGGCTTAAGAAGTAGAGGCAGGAAGATGGCGAGTTCAAAGCCAGACTCAGCAACTTAGAGAGACCCTAAGAAACTGAGAACCTTTTTCAAAATGAAATATAAAAAGGGTTAGAGATGTTGCTCAGAGGTTAAGTGCCCTTGGGTTCATACTCAGGTACAAAAAAACAAAACCAAACCAAAACAAAACTTTAATTTTGCCACTGATGATGATATAATTTGCTTTATTTTCCTTTAATTGTTATATTAATTTTGAAACATAACTGAAGGATTATAATTTAAAGTTCTCAGTCCCATCTAACAGTTAGATTAGAGCAATTTGACTTAAACAATGAATGAATAGGTTAGTATGTCAGGGAGCCACAGCTAGCAGGTTATAGAATCCTAATGTACAAACCTGGTTGCAATTTGAGCACAAATTTGACACAAAAGGTATATTGTTTGGTTAGGGAAGCAGTAGCATGTTACACAGTATTGCCCCTGGCACAGAATCTCATAGCCTAATGCTCCAATCACTTCAAGGATAAAAAATATTTTCTTTGCCTTTATGTTCATGAAAAATCAATCCCAGGCTGCCTTGGGGATCAAGATAAAAACAAGTATTTCGGAAATATGCACATGCACATATGCACATGTGTGTAATTACTCATTTCTACACTAAAATCTCTCTTCTTCTCAACACCTTTTTTTCTTCTACCTTTGTCTTATTCTGTTTATCTTGTAGATAGGTGCTGATAAATCCTCAATATTTTCTAGCTTTTATCACATTTCATGGCTATAAAAAGTTAATAACAGATTTATTTTTTATTGGCATTTATGCTGCACATGCTAGAGACATCTTAAATTCTAATTTAATGCACCTTTAAAGTCCTTTTATTAGCCTGTTAATTCCCAGCTGTACTGTTTTATTGGAATGTGCATTACATTTTTTGCCATAGTCAAAACAACAGTGTGGATATAGAATTGTAAGGAAAAAATATCTACAGTAGTTATATAAACTCTACACTCAAGGGTTTGAAAGTATACCATAAACAATAGTGATTCATTGAAACTTATCATAATGATTTATCTTATAGTATTATAAATAAAGAAGTGTATATGCATATATTTATATATGTGTATATATGTATACATTCCTGCATAGGATGTTTTATTTGTCTATAAGACTATAAGAGAGACCTATTATTGGTAATTAGTAGATTCCATTTTAAATGTCAACTGTTACTATACACGCTCAGAAATATATATAGATATAGATAGATAGATAGATATATAGAGAGAATTTCAGATTCAATATGAATAATACAACTATTTTCTCAAGAACTAGAATTGTGTTCTAAGAGCCCTACTTTTCACATCAAAGAAACTTTTATGGTTGGATTAATATAAAAGGAAAATGTGCCTTTGTCATACATAATGGCCAACCTAACTTTTTTTTCTCTCACATAAGAGCTCACAAACTATTTTTGCAATCTTATTTGCATTCTGTGTGTGACCCAGCAGGGTCAAACTATAGAAAATTGGGGAAACAGAGCATCCACCTGTGATTAAATGTTGAAAATTTCCCCAACATTTTTGTATGCATTTCCCCAAATGGAAAAGCAGGTGGTATCAACTGAGCCTCCAGAGTGACAACTTCCCTTTGAAAGTTCTGCAGAAATGGAAGAGTGGGGACAATGCCAATTCAACTATTAGACCTTATTCACATAATGGACAGGGTGTCAAATGTGTTGGGAGAGAGTTAAAGCACCCTGGAGGTAGAAGTATAAGCCATCTTCCTTGGACTGCACCAGTCCAGCCATCCCCAAACCCAGGAGGGAAAAACATGTGGGTCTTACTTTATTTTGTAAGTAGCAGGAGTTGGCAATAAAGTTGCACAGTGAAATAGATTTCCAACATTTTCCCTGCCGTTAATGACAATTTTCCAAGGTTTCCTCTGTGACAGAGTTTACAAAAGGGAGCTTTAGTAAAAACTATCATTAGCTTCATGGATCAATATGGTTTAGGGAATACAAAACAACTTTAGTTGCTTAAAAATAGGAAATATCGGAGGGTGTTCCCCTCCTCCCTATGGATAGCAGATCACGCTATTGATTGCCGTACGGTCTAGCTGTGTAAAATCTTCAGATATCCATTGGACTAACTGAGAATACAAATAAAGTCGCTGTACTAGTTGGTATGGGAGATAGCTCCTCAGGGACCTCCTGAGTAGACCAGTAAGACTCCTTCAAAGATGTGGCCTCTGTCCATGATAAGACCATGAAGCATAACAAGAGGCTTAAGACCAAAGGTATCATTGTTCTATTTTTGTATTTAATCATTTTTCTGTATTTCTCACCATTTTCCCAGTGACCTTTATCAGGGAATCCTGAGAAAAGATAATGACAAAAAAACAGAAACATATATATGAGAAATCAAATTAAATACATGCTGAAATGTGATCTCCTATACACAGAATGATAGTATGATTATTATACCTTGAATAAAGAAAATCAAGAAATTATTATCCCAGGTACTAACAAAGTTCTATTACAGTTTGGAAAAATGCCTCACATAGTTGGTCTTTCTTGTATTTAATAACTGAAGAGAGGAGAAATTGGAATTACAGAAAGAACATGAAAAAGAATACATACATCTACAACTAGGTTCTAACTTCTATACTTCTTAATACACTTTATTAGAAAAAATGAACTCAAAACTCATTTTCAGTGACAGAAAAGTAGGAGGATGTCTTACACCAATGATTCTAACAGTGCAGTCCCCAGACCAACAGCATCAGCAACATCTGGGGAATCATTAGAAATGCATGTTCCATGGGACTGGAGTGGTGGCTCGGCAGTTACGGTGCTTGCCTGGCATGTGTGAGTACGTGAGTTCAAACCCCAGCACCATGTACACAACTAAGTATCAGAGCAATGAAGACCATGTGAAAAACTAAATAAAAAAATTGATTCCATTTATCTGTCTCTGTCACTATCCTCTCTTAAAAAAATAAGAAAGAAAGAAAAAGAAAGAAAGAAAGAAAGAAATGCATGTTCTAGGCTAGAACTACAGAATTGAACATGGGGTAAGAACCAGAAATCTGTTATAAGTTCTATAAATGATCCTTCCACAGTTTGAAGTTGGATAATCACCTCTTTGAACCTTTGTTTTGTGGAGATACATTCACTAGTGAAATTATATACTTACTAGGAAACTTGATAGTTTTCTGAGGGTATAGCTTAATTAAAAGTAAATTCAAGTAGTCTTTTAATGATCAGTATTCTTATCCTTGAAGAAAAGCAGTAATATTTAGAGAAATTGGTAATTTTAAATAAACCAAATTGAGGTATGTTTGGATATTATATGTTATTTTTTATATATGCATTTAAAAGCACAGCTCTGAAAATGCTTTCAGAATGAATGGGAACCAGGTTTGACTTCCTAATTCCTAAAATAGTATCCAGTTCTGAAATAGGAACATCATATTTTATAAAAAATGTGATTTAATTATCCAGAATATCTTCATTTAAGGGAAAAATTTCATCATTAATATGTGAAATTATTTATTGAGTTTTTTCCCCTCAAGTTTGTGTATCTGAACTTTGGTTGGTGGACGGACATTGACTCTAAACATTCACTATAAAGAAAATATGGCCATGTAAATAAACCTCATGATCTAATTGACTTCAACATAACTTATGTACTGTAGACCCCAGGTTCTTAGAAGGTAGAGCTCATTCAAGTGGATTGCACCATTTAATGTAAACTCCAATCACAATGCTGATGCAGGATAATAAAGGTAATCCATATTTGAAATTTTAAAATTTTTCTAGTTCAGGAAACAAGACATTTTTGAATACAATAGTAATCAGTGTCTTAAAAAAGTATAGCATGCTCTCCTATTACATAAAGAATAGCATAGTTCTCACTTAGAATGTAATTATTCTTAACTAAGCACAGTGGCCCATGCCTGTAATCCCAGCTACTCAGGAGCCTAAGGTAGGAGGATCACAAGTTCAAGGCCAGCCTCAGCAATTTAGGCTTGAAGCAACTTCACAAAACCCTGTCTCAAAATAGAAAATAAATCCTTAGCACCGACCCCTCAAAAAGCAGTTTTTGATTATTATGGAAATTTTATTCTATTGTGTTAAGTGAAGTAAGATTTGCTATCAAAAAGGTATGTTATCATTAATCTTACAAAGATGCATTCTAATATGATGAACAATCTTACATCTAAAATAGTTTGACTCACCGTGGTGGTGATTGTATAATTGTTTTATATCTTTTTCTCTTTGTCAATATAATTTGTAATGTGTTAAAAATCTGAGTTTAGGTTTATCAGATATGGTATGAGGTTTAGAAATTATACCTTACTTAAAAGTGTATGGATAGTATAAATAAAAATACGAATCTCAATATACATTATTTGGATATTTGGGGTAAAAGAATCTACAGTGAGAGAAGGAAATATTTTTCTTAAAATTGGTTTATATACACTTATTTTACTTCATGTTTGCAGACTATGTGTCATGCAGCTGTAACTTGGTGAATATGCTGTCTTAGGCATTTGTGGGCCATAAGCACATTTGTGATTTGGGACACTGAAGATTCTTACTATCAACTCTCCGACACAGCAAACTCAAGAGCCCTTCGAGTGTTTCAAGAATGGAAGAGAACAGAGAGAAACAGGTGTCAGTTGAAGATGGAGCAGAGTTTTTGAAGGATTTTATATTTCATTTACAGTAAAAAATAGCACTATGATTAGGTAATGGAGGCAAGGATAAGTAGAAGACATGGTAGGAGTAAAGACCTGGATATTGCAGAAGAAAAGGGAACCATCATTAATCAACTGATTTAAGGGATGGTGAACAATGCCACCAATCATTTCAAATAATTTAATAATCATAATAACCACAGTAGCAGAAATTAGGCAGCATATATAGAAAAATAAACTTTTTATGTATATGTTTTAGCCGTCAATTGCAGTCAATATGCATTTCCTAAAACCTATGTGTCAGAGAAGAGCATTACATCTGTCTTTCTGATGTGGCTGATGTTCTAACAGGGCGGACGGACCGGGAACTTGGGGCAATGCAGGTGAGTGTATGGGAAACGGTACCAGGTGATCAGTGTTCACCTAGTCCAAGGAGTCCTGAGGGAAATTGATCCAGTTTAATAATACGTAATCTGAGATCTGAAGAATCCAGGTGAGGAGAAGGAAAAAAAAAAGTATTCCAAGTAAAAGGAACAGCTACATTAACTGTGGTTTGAACAACAAGAGAAGTGGCACTAGATGAAGCTGAAGAGACAGGGAGAAGCAAATTTGTCTGTGTTAAAGGCCAAGTTCTCTGACGCAGTGGGAAGCCCTGGAATAATAATTTTGTATAGAAGAGTGTCATTGTTAGCTTTACTATTTAAGGAAAGTATGCTGGCCGGGTTGGAGAGAACAGACTGGAAGAGAGAGGGCTGAGGCAGCAGGTGGTAGAGTGGGTTCAACCTGAAAATTTAAGAGGGTGTTATGGTCCAGCAAGGCATGATAACAGTTTAGAGGAGAGTTTAGAGATGTAACAGTGGGGGAGGAGACAGGGCAGGAGACAAAGAGAAAAACAGGTGGGGACAGAGACACAGAGGAAAAGCTCAGTTACCAGGGGGAGGTGACAGGACGCAGTATTTGGGGTTTGACAGGGACGGCTGCATGATCTCCAGCATGAGTTACTGGGTTGTCTGTGGCTCTTTTCACCAAGATAGAGAATTCCAGAGCCTGTGGGAAAGGTGGCAAATTCAGATTTGTACGTTTTCTTGGTAGGGTCTGTGAGATGTTGCAAGGATATATCACTAAAGAATAATAAGATTGAAATTAGATGTCTTATTTCTCAAGGTTGTTAACTGTCAATGCACTAAAATTAGACTTTAATGGGTGAGAACATATTGCCATATATCAGAACATTAGGAGCTCTCAGTCACATTATTTGCATTTCACAACGTCACTTCTAATATTTCACCTTGAAGATCACTCATGCCTCAGAGAATAATTTGTATCTGCTTTTGCATTATTATTTGATCTCCTTTACAACACTGGCCACAGTCTGAAAAAAAAAATAGCTCATGATGTTATCTCAAGTTGGAATCAGTTAAATTTCTTTTACTCCTTTAGAGTTACATGCCATCAATTTTAGAAAATAGTAACAGATTGAGCATTGAATATTTTAAAAGGCTGTTTTATATTTTTAACAGATCTAAGATTGATATGCTGGCTTTTAGATTTATTTTGGTATTTCTTGGACATAAGCTCCTTCAATGATTCCATATTTTGAGTAATTATTGACAATTCTTTTAAAAAAATGATAATGGCATTTTTTTGCTGCTTGAAAATTTTAATTGGAAAATTACCATCTCACATGCTGGTAATTATAACTCAACATTTTAAATGACTGAGTTGCCCACAAACAATAACGATGGAATGTTTTCTATGTTATTAAAGCACAACTCTATTAATTCTGTGATTGTTGTCCAAATTCTTTAGACTATAGTTTTCCTCTGTACTCCTCTCCTCCTCCTTTAAACATTAGAATCAGATACCTCTACTATTTTTAACCCTAGGACTCAGCCTCAGTGATATCTAAAAATCTGATCTGAGTCAAAAATAGAGATAACAATGCAAGTTATATCACTTTTAATATGATTTTGAGATAAAAATGTTATTTTAAAAATAGACAAAGTTAAAATATTATTGTTTTCAGATGAAAAAGACTAGAGAATAAAGGCAGAGATGTCTGAAATTTTTATTTTTGGAAAGAACTGCAATGATATAAAGAAGTAGTAAACATTTTGACATGTTATTTAGTTGCATATTTGTGTTATTTTTTGAATATACTTGGTGAGTGTGTTCATTTAGAAAATAACAGAAGGATTCTCTGGGTATTTTTAGCATTTCTTTGGCTTGTTGTTATGATCCCTATTTTATTCTTTGACTCTTCACTGTGCTTAGCCTATAGAAGTAGCAAGGCAAAAGGAGGCTTACTTTAAGACTTGGGTATAAGAAGATAGTTAGACACTTTATTACTTTAGGGGTGAAGGTTGAATAACATTTGATTAAAATCAGTTCAAGAATAACTTAGCCTAAGGAAGATACTGATGTACTGGTTGTCTGTTCATACCCACATTTAAGTGTAGCAATTGTATTAACCAGCAAAGCAAATCCAAAAATGAGTTAAATTCAGCAAACACACATCCAGTGTGACTGCTATAAGCACAAAGTAGCTTACCGACTAGACAGGTTATCTGATATTCTTGACTAGCTAAATCAGAGAAAAGTTAAGCCAGCCAGTTTGTAGGCATGTGCATCATTAATGCGGGCCATCAAGAACTGGGATTGCTCAACAAAGATGGCACTGGGTAGTTAGCCATATGTTTGAGAGGATTTCAGTGAAGCTTGCCAGAAGCAGGAGTGGACTAAACGACCTCTGGAGGTGCTTTCTGGTTCTATGTTTCTCATTTTAATCTAATTGTAATTTTTAAATCTATGTGAAGCATACAAACCTATTTTGTTTCAAAATGCCTTGGGTTTCTTTAGGTGACTTTTAAAAGGAATGTATGTCTTGTCAGCAAACATTTGAATTCAAATGCTAAAATAGCTGTTTTGATCAAATACAAATCAGTTTAAGTTGTAGGATAATTAACTGTTTATACATTCATTAGACAACTGCCGAAGAAATTTTTATGTATTTATTTGCATTTTTAGAACAATAATGTGAATTTATAAAATATTGAAAGATGTGCTTTATATGCATGAGGAAAAGTAAAATTGTTTTTGAAAATATGCCTGTAATTTGTAAGTTAAACTTTCTTCCCTTCCCAGTCCCTCATACCCGATCTGTAGCAAAGACAAATTTGACTGATTTTCAGATTATCATATTTCCTCTCAGCTAAATTTGTCCCAAATTCTATCATTACTTATCTTTTCCAATATTTCTTGAGGCACCAGTGTTCCCAGACTGTTACTGTGTTTCCAACAAATCAGACTTTGGACTGTGTTTAAGATCTGTTCCTCCAAGCAGCCCATCTTGTGACCTTGATTATTTTGAGTCACTGGGGCTCTCACTTAGGAGGACCAGAGATACTTACAATATGTTAACAAACTTGAACAGAAGTCTTTACCAGGGAATGTTTATATTTGAATTCCACACAATTTCCAAATATGCAGATCATTGATACCCTGACTTAAATTTGTAACCTTAAAGTGATTTCAGATGGCTAGACTACTTTTTATCTGCAGCCTACCAAGCACGTATGTCAAGAACAAGTAACTTTGATATGACAGGTGTGAACGTCATGCACATGTGGATGTGTGTGTGTGGGGGTGTGTGTATGCTGTGAACGAGGATGGAGCCATGAGTTAAGGTATACAACCTCAGTCCTTGTTAGCCCTGATGGTCCGTCAGCTGGTAAAGCCATATAACTAGAATCTAAGAGAAAGACTTATCATGAAATTAGCCTGACCATTATTTAAGAAAGCCACATGAACTGATTTTGGGATCTGAAGACATTTGTGAAATATTCTGGACATTGAATATGAAGTTTGTTAGTGTAATGCTACATTTTTACTATCACATTGAAACTTATCTAAAACTGGAATGGTTTTAGACTTAATTATGGGTGAGGCAAACCACAAAAAATCTTTGTGTGCAATTTTATACAATTTATCAGGGCAGTGAACACTGCCCACATGCTCCAAACTATGCTAGCTTAGATATAAGTGTTTGAGTTTAGAAAGATATGTAAGTAGACTTTCTGCTTACTGGAATTCACCATTTGTCACCTAAATGACACTAAAAAAATTCCACCAATTCAGAACTTATATGAATAAGTATTTAAAATGTGTTGTAGCTTTGAGAGTTTGGAATCAGAAGTCTCAAGGGGGAAATGAATGATTATTGAACTAGTCAAGAAGATAGGATCTATGATGGCCTTAGCAACTGATGAGGTTAACATTTGGTAAGGAAAAGAGGACTGGGTCATGTCAGGAAAATATCAAAAATTAAGCATAGTACTGGAAATGGAAATTTGCCTTGGGCAACAAACAGGGAACACCAGGAACCATGACCCATGATTCGGTCTATTTCTTAACCTGTTACACATAAAATGTTTTATTTCATTTTAAAATGTCCAGTCCACTAATGACCTAAGGCAGGAGAAAAAGTAATTAAAATTACTAGTGATGTGAATAACCACTTCATAAATGTGATTTAATGATTTTTAAAAACAGACTGGGAACACAGTATGCTGAAAGCAGTAATGAGGAATTTTTCAAGTGTCAGCTTCTAAAATCATAAATTCAAAATGAAAGAGAATAGACCTTTCTGCCTTGCTTAATCTTTAAAAATATATTTCAAAAATAGAAGAGTAGCTTATTTTCTGATTGTTCGTGACCAGCAATAGTAAAATTATGTGTAGGTGAATTTCATGGTCACTTGGTTTTGAGGATTTTTTTCCTGAAAGTACTTTAATTTCTTTGTTGCTAAAGAATGACCTTTCATTTAATATAATGGAATTTAAACAATGCATATAGTCTACTTCTATAAAATTGGCTAAAAATGTAGCAATTTTTTTCTTTATAATACAATATTTCAGTGCATTTGAATATAATAAATTACTGAGGTATATAAAAATAATGGTAGTGGTTAAATTCATTTCAAAACTGAAGATAAATTGCTTGAGGGTAAAGTTCAAAGCCTATTTCTTCTATGCCATCTACTTTAGTCATATTTCATATTTGGTTTTGTAACTGAAATATTTTTGCTAGATATATGCATCTACAGGAACATTGCTCTTCTTTGAAAATGAACAACTATACTGTTAACTATTATTTAAAAATTACATAGCAAGGTGCCCAGACACTCATAGCTCAATGTGCTGTTTTAATACTACAGCATTAGCATTAAGAAATAAAAATTGACAAAAGCATAAATGTTAGGACAGTAATATTATAATCCAAAATGTATTTTTTAATATTACAACCTCAAGTCTCTATGCTATGTAGAGCTTTTGAATTTCTTTACCATCTTTTATATTATAGTATTTCTATAAGAAATATATTAAACACATGCATTGGTTATTAAAAACTTAAATAAAACCTAAATATTAGTTTGACAAAAGGATATCTAAGGATTTATTTGAATTTTGTAGCAAATTTTAAATTGAAACTGATAATCCTTTTCACTTTAGTTTTGTATCATATTTGAATAAATAATGGACAAATTGTTGTATGGCCACAATTTCAAAACATGAATACCAGAGGTTATAACAGCCTACCACCTTTATAATTTTCTACATAAAAATACTCAAATTTCAAGGGGATTAGAAGCAAACTCAACATAACTTTTACCTGGACAAAGAATGTCATTAGACTACTGAAAAACAGAAATAAAAATGACCATTACATTTGGAGGTGTGCCTTTAAGTGACTCCCAAACAAAACAAAATAAAATAATCTGATTGTGTGTGTGTGTGTGTGTGCGCGCGCGCTGATTTTAAAGATATAAATACACCCACCTTGGGGCAGGAGCGGTGTCTCAGAAGTTATGGCTCTTGCCTGGCATGCATGAGTACAAGAGTTAGAACCCCAGCACCATGTACACAACAAAGTCTCAGAGCATCAAAGGCCACATGAAAAACTAAATAAAATTGATCCTCTCTCTCTCTCTCTGTCCCTCTAAAAAAAAAAAGAAAAAAAGAACAACAACAACAAAAAAAAATACTCCCACCCTGGTCAATCTCAAGCTACAAACTTCATATCACTGAAGTTGGATGTGGGGAGAGATATTCAAAACCTATGTGAGCTGATCCTAACAAACCATTGGAATTAATATATGCTCAACCTCACTCATAAAATATGCAAATTAAAAAACACAGTTCTAAATATCATTTTTCATCCACAAAATTGACAAACATGAGTATGCACAACATTTTTTTTAAATTTTTATTTTTGAACAACCATACAAATTTTTAACAAAATAATATAAAATGTGTATAGTTTCTGGATGCTAGATTTACCCCAGGAGTGCCCCCCCCAATTTCCCACCCGTATCCCTCCCTTCCCTTACCCACAATATCTCTAAAAAAGTATTAGGCTATATAACTTTACATCTTATCTGGATTTAACACATGATAATAAACCACCTTTCTGAATGGCCAGGGTCTAGTTCCAACCTCCACAAATGAGTGGAGACATTCGACCTTTAGTTCTCTGGGTTAAGCTGATTTTACTCAGCATAATTTCTTGCATAGTCATCCATTTACCTTCAAAGGCTGCAATATCATTGTTTCTAATCACTGTGTAAAATTCCATGGTATATATGTACCACAGCTTTTGGATCCATTCATCCAGTCAGGGACATCTGGGTTGTTTCCATAGTCTAGCAATAGTAAATTGAGCTGCTATGAACATAGATATTGCTGTGTCACTATAATGTGCTGATTCTAAATCCTCTGGAAAGATACCCAGGAGTGGAATAGCAGGATCGTATGGTGGGCTCATCCCTAGTTTTTTGAGGATTCTCCACACTGCCTTCCAGAGGGGCTGTACCAGTCTGCAGCTCCACCAACAGTGTGTTAGTGTGCCTATCTCTCCACAGCCCCTCCAGGATCTATTATTGTTTATTTTCTTCATTTTTGCCAATCTGACTGGTGTGAGGTGCTATCTTAATGTAGTTTCCATTTGCATTTCTCTGACTACTAGTGATTTAGAGCACTTTCTCATGTATTCATTGGCTTGATCAATGTCCTCTGTTGAGAAGTTTCTATTTAGCTCTTTGGCCTAGTTATTAAATGGATTGTTTGTGTTTTTGTAGTTGAGATTTTTGAGGATTTTGTAGATTCTGGATATGAGACCCTAGTCTGAGGAATCATAGCTTTGATTCTCTCCATTTCAGTAGGAAGCCTCTTGACTCTTTTGATTGTTTCCTTGGCAGTACAAACACTTTTTAGCTTTATGGCATCCCATTCACTGATTTTTGACTTTACTTCCTTCACTTTAGGAGACATGTTGAGAAAGTCTTTGCCTACTCCCAAATGCTGAAGTGTTGGACCTAATTTGTCTTCCATCAATTGCGAGGTAGCTGGTTTAATTGCTAGCTCCTTGATCCATTTTGATTTGATTCTTGTGCAAGGAGAAAGATATGGGTCTAATTTCAACTTTCTGCAAGTGACTGTCCAGTTTGTCCAGCACCATTTGTTGAAGAGGCTATCTCTCCTCCATGTATTATTTTGTCCCCCTTTGTTAAAAATCAGATGTTTGAAGATTTGAGGGTTTGTTTCAGGGTCTTCTATTCTATTCTATTGGTCTTCTTTCCTTCTTGATACCAGTACCATGCTGTCTTTGTTACTATGGCTCTATAGTATAGTTTTAAATCTGGTATGGCAAAACCGCCTGTTTCATCTTTCTAGCTTAGTAGTGTTTTGGCAATTCTAGGTTTCTTATTGTTCCAATGAATTTGAGAATTGCTTTTTCTATGTCTGAAAGAATAACATAGGTATCTTTATAGGGATAGCATTAAATCTATATAGGGCTATCGGAAGAATGGCCATTTTTATTATATTAATTCTGCCTAACCAAGAGCATGGGACATCTTTCCGTCTTCTTAGGTCATCTTGGATTTCATTCTTCAATGACCGATAGTTTTCATTGAAGAGATCTTTGATTTCCTTTGTAAGGTTAATTCCCAAGTATTTTATTTTTTTCAAAGCTATTTTGAAAGGGACTGATTTCCTGACTTCTTCTTCAGTCCCATTATTATTAGTGTATAAGAAAACTATTGATTTATGAGTGTTGATCTTGTATCCTGCCACTTTGCTAAATCTATTTATGAGTTCAAGCAGTTTACTGGTGGAGTTTTTTTAATCTTCCAGATACAGGATCATGTCATCAGCAAAAAGAGAGAGTTTGACTTCCTCTCTTCCAATTTTTATCCCTTTGATTTCTTTCTCTTGCCTAATTGCTCCAGCTAGGGTTTCAAGAACAATATTGAATAAAAGTGGTGTGAGCGGACAGCCTTGTCTTGTTCCTGAGTTTAGTGGAAATGCTTTCAGCTTTTCTCAGTTTAGCATTATACTAGCTGAGGGTTTAACATATATAGCCTTAACAAAGTTCAGAAATGGTCCTTTGAACCCCATCTTCTCTAGAGTTTTGAACATAAAAGGGTGCTGGATTTTATCAAAGGCTTTTTCTGCATCTATTGAGATGATCATATGGTTTTTGTCCTTGATTCTGTTTAAGTGGTGAATTATGTTAATTGTTTTGCATATGTTGAACCACCTCTGCATTCCTGGGATGAAGCCCACTTGATCATGATGAATTATTTTCTTGATGAGTTTTTGAATACGGTTATGCACAATATTTGATCCAGCATTTACATCTCTAGTATTTACTATAAAATAATAGGACAAGTTCAGAAATGGTTTGGGTATCAGCATGCTCATTATAACATATTTGTAAGAGTGTAAAATTAGAAATAAATGAATTGTTTATAAATAGGATGGATTTCAGAAGCAAACTACAATTGTCAAGGATGACGTTCTGGAGGAACATCATTTGGGTTCAGATATCATCCCCAGCAATGATTCCAACATCAGCCAATTTATTTAGCTTCTCTGTACTTACAATAATAGTACTAATTTCCAATGTCATTATTAAGATTAAATTAGTTAAGAGGTATAAGGAATTTAGATTATCCCTGGCATGTACTGAATGCTTAGGGAATATTAACCTAATATTTTTATTATGATGTCACCCTCCATTCATTTAAGGGGTATTTTAGCTATTAAGCTAATTTAATTTTCCATGAGAATCTATAATCAAATGTAAAGATACCACATAAAAATTTCTGATCTCATGCTTGCTGTATTTTTATAGTCTATCAGTTATTTCACACAAAAAAATACTTCTAACCCATGTAGAGGGAAAAGATGTCAATTTTTTTTATGGGTTTGGTGAAATGAGAAAAGAAAGAGCTGATTAGATTTCTCCTCACCCTTAGGAGCCTGAAGAATCATGAATGTTGATTCTAATTGGAAGTTGGGTCTTGCTTTAATAGGTCTTTTCATGAAACTCTCTTCTAGTTTGTTAAATCATTAAATGGATGTAGCAGGTACTAGTTTTGATTTTTATTAATTATGACTTGTTTTTCATTATGACATAATTGCCAGTCATGAGACATAACTGCCACATGTAGAAGCGAAAACAGAATATTTAGGATTGGGTAGTGTAAGCTGAAATTCCAGGGTGGCAAACAAGTAGCAACAGAGTCAATAGGATTTTAATATTTAAACTATTTATAGTTTTCGAGGAGCAGCCGATAGAGATCTGCTTTTTACTCACTACTGAATACATTTAATTTTGCATGTAGTGCAAACTTTCAGAAATATGTTTAAGCATACCTAAGTAAATACATATTACACATATCTTTTATATCTCATATTTAATGCCAGTATTCTGGTAGAAAATCTTTGAGAGAGCTATTTGATGTAAACATTGCTATATATTTGAAAAAGAGTCAAATTTAGGTAAAGTCAGAATACACACTTTTTAAATGAATATGTCTGGTTATAGGAGAGCAGTGTTGGAAGTGTGGTCAAAGGTCAGCGTTTTGGAGAAAGACTCTCTAAGTTCCTATTCTGGCTCTACTGCCTTGTGGGTGAAAGGCCTTGGGAACATTTTTAAACCACTTTGGGTCTCAATTTAATCAGTAGAAATGAAATAATAACATTTCTATCATCATTAAAAGTTATGAGAATTATAATGATTGATTATATGTAAGCCTCCTAGAACAGAGTCTAGATCATAAAATAAAAACTCTCATTGAATACTAGTCGTTAGTATAATGGAGTTACTGTGGAGAGTGCCACTGCGGAGGGCATGATTAT
Organism: Aplodontia rufa; assembly: GCA_004027875.1. Taxonomy (NCBI): domain Eukaryota; kingdom Metazoa; phylum Chordata; class Mammalia; order Rodentia; family Aplodontiidae; genus Aplodontia; species Aplodontia rufa. The sequence continues at coordinate 93,081 of PVKS010000590.1, forward strand.
TCAGCTGACCATAAAAACTCTAGACAGCAAACAATTCCTAAATGCCCCCAAGAGTTCAGTCTAAGAATCTGAGGAAATATATAGTTGAATCTGCAAATGAGGCAAAAGATGATATAATTAGAAATATTTGTTTCCAAGTAAAATGTATGCTATTAGAAAATGATAAATCTGAAGTGTGCTAATAGAGAGTTAAAGAATTGGTGATATTAGAGAAAATGTTCTAGAGGATCAGAACTTATCCTGAATTTTAAGGTGAATGTCCCATTGTAAATAACATATTCAGCATAATGATTTTTTTCTGATTAATAAGTTTTCAGACAGAGAGTAAGAAAGCTTTGATGGAGTGACCTAAGTATATAAACCTGTCATGTTGGAATATGCAGTTTTAAAGGCTGCTGAGATACTGTTAGCTTACTGGAGAGCTAGGAAGATAGAAGGGCTTTGCTCCTCCATGTTCTTGAGGAGAATGTTTTCAGTCTACATGGACTTGTTTCTGAGATCATGTACCCACTGTGATTATAATATTGGGACCTTGGAATGATCCAGGTGTTTTGCTAGCCAGCCATCTGCCCAAAAATATTTGCTTCTCCTGAATTGACAGAGTATCACATACATTTAGTGAAGTTTATTTTCACAGTTGGGCAAAAATAAATAAAACAGCAGTGCAGCCCCTGCGAGGGTATAATATATGCTTCAATCATGGGTCCATTTTATCAGTGGCAGATGTTACATTTTGGTACCTAACAGGAGGATTTTTGATGAGCAAAACTAATTCTTTTGGCGTGGACCAGCAATTATTTCTCTTTCAAAGAGAGCTGTGTGGCTTTAGACTACCATTTTTAGGTGAAAGGCTTTTTGTTTTTGTTTTTCTTTGCATTAGAGCTTTCTAGATGCCATTCACTGAGACTTATTTCTTCTTATCAATTACTTGCTTTATCATCACATTTATGAAACCAACATCCTTTTCTGAGGGGTTTTCTCTGTCTCATGATCAATAATCTCAGAAATATATATAGACTTGTGAGATAATTCAGAGCAGTGCAAGAGGATCAGCCTAGTGAAATGTTTTATCACAGTGTTTGCTTACATTTGGTGTCTTTTACATGGAGAGGCACTTTCTAACACATATATTTATCATGTTTGATTTATGGCAACTTGACAAAATAATTCACATTAATATCCATATTAGCACTTGTAAACAGAACCTCACAAATTAACATAAGTCATCATTCAATTTTGAGGAATTAATCTAGGCACATATTGCAGCCCAGGGGCCAGCAACTGGATCTCTTAATTCTCAAACCTATCAGCCCATATAATCTTTTCCACTTGCATGGTAATATAATTCTTGGTTATTGCTTTCTCCTAGAATTTATCAGCCTTCTCCTTTTAGACTGATTTTATTATTCTGTTTTATTGGTTTCAGATTATAATGTTCTGATGATCCAAAAATCATAGCCTACACTTTACTCCTTTTTTTAACATTTCCACTCTCAAGGACATGTTTACTTAATACATTTATACTAAAAAATTCATGTCATTAGATGGGGAATGTAGTCAGTACCCCCTTATTCGTTTTCATTTTCCATATTTTCATTTATCCATGGCCAACCATGATCCAAAACCTAATTTAATTTAATGTTTTTGGTACTATGGATTGAACCACAAGGTGTTTAACCAGTGAACCATATCCTTAGCCCTTTTTATATTTGATTTTGGGACAGGGTCTCACTAAGTTGCTGAGGCTGCCTTTGAACTTGTGATCCTGCTGTGTCTGCCTCCCAAGCCACTGTGATTCAGGCTGTGTGCCACTATGCCTGGCATGATCCAAAATATTAAATAGAAAGTTCCAGAAATAATCCATAAATTTAAATTGTGTGGCACCCTGAGTAGCATGATGAAATCACATGCAGTCTTGCTGTGTCCTACTGGCACACAAATCATCCCTTTGTCCAGTGTTTGCACTCTGCCCACTGTCTAGTCACTTAGCAGCCATCTGGGTTATCAGATCAGCAGTCCTGGGATGCAGTAAACCCTACATCACACGCAGCCGAGGGCTGCATCACGGTGCCCATGTCCTTCGCAGTTCATCGCAGTTCTTTGTCATTATGTCATCGCACACCATCATAAAATGAAGAGTGAGTACAGTAGAATAAGATATTTTCAGAGAAATCACAATCACATAGCTTTTCTTACGGCATATTATTGCAGGTATTCTACTTTACTATTAGTTATTGGTGCTAATTGTTCACTGTGCCTAATTTACAAATTAAGCATTACCGTAGGCATAGTAGACACTTAGGGTTCAGTACTGTCCTCAATTTCAGGAATTTGCTGCGGTTCTTGGCTAAAAAGTAGGGATGGCTACTGTATATAGAACAGGAAAATTTTTTGAATAAGAAAAGGAAAATTACAACAATAAAATTTTGGCTTTTCAAAGAGTCATCAAGTATTCTTATATCTCCCCCAAAGTCTCCTCAGCAGCAGCAAAGTGGGCTTTCTTCATTTCATAATCCTGATATTTTCCTTTCATTGATTTATTTCAAATGATAAAGGAGCTTTATATACACTCTTATAATAATTCTATATCTTATCAAATCAAAGATGATGTTTACTAAGCAGTTTATTCATTTGAATGCAATTTAAGGAACACTGTACTAAAAAGATGCATTGTTACTTTTTAATTTTTATTGGATTGTGATATTTCTGATCATTTTTATCAAAAGAAAGGACTCAAATTTTTGTTCAGAAACTTAACTCTGTTAATAGGATTTCTATGAAACAGCTCTATTAGTTCATGATACCTTTATGCAGACTATAATTTGCTCTAAGTGAAAGGATCATGTTTTAAATTGTTGGCACATTTTGGTTAGGAAGGGGGAACTTCTAGCATAAAACAAACAAACAAAAAAGAAGCAAAGATAAAGCACCTGCTTTTTTTTTTTTTTTTTTTTTGCAAATCTCTGCATATCCATGACAATGTATAATGGTGACCAGGATGAAAGGTCAAAAGCTTAGAAGTCATTCCTTCATGCTGGCTTTTAAACTCACACTTGATCTTTCATCTGTATAGACCAGGAATATTTTGAGTTCAGGAGTTTCAGTATTTACCATGCATACATAAACATTTTAAGTGGACAAAAGTGAATTTAAAAAGCTTCTGAAACCCAGAAACTTAGTAGATATGACGGACAGCTTTTACTCCAGTGTGCCTCTATTTTCAGTCGATGGTGAAGTCTTGTACATTTTGCATGGCAAGTACCTTGTGAGTCTTCCAATTTTTCTCCTTTTCTATGACTTTCCCTTTCGGTTGTCCTCATCTTGCTAACATCATCACTTTTCTGGAGTCCTTGAGTATTTGCCTAACTAGTTTTCCACAAGAAAACTCAAACCCTTCTCCAATGAGTTAGATCAAGTTTTTCAGGATGATTGATGAAATCACTGTACTCATCCCTACCTAAGAGCCTTCAGTGTCTTATCAGTGTTTTTGAGGGAAGGCTGGATTCCTAACATAGCATACAAGCCCCTGGATCCTGTGTAGCCTCTTCTATCTCAGCTTCATCTGTCACCACTTGCCCTTTTACCCTTCTCTGGACTCAGCTCTCCCCCTTTCAGCCACAGGACACTTACACATACCTTTTTCTTCTGTTTGGAACATTCCTCCATGTGCATGTCATCCCTGTTTCAACATTCTCACACTGTGCCTTTTAAGAATAATTTCATTCTTCAGAATTTAGCTCAAGTATTTTATCCTCAAGGCTGCCCTCTTCTGACCTTATTGAGCAAAGCTTTCTTTGTTAGAGGTATAGCACACTTATCTCAAGTGACAACTGAACTACTTTAATGGAACTAATGTGTATCATCTTTCTAGATTATAATTCTACGAGTATATAATTTGCTCACCATTGTAGCTTATGCACACAGAGCAGTGCATACATCATCTGTGAATAAAAGAATGAATGAGATTGTGTTGTAAGGTGCAGGTGAATGGTCACCTTCCAGACAATTAACAAAATGAGACTGAAACTTTGGCATAAACTTGTACTAAGGGGAAAAGAAGTAAGGGATGGCCCAAATCCCTGGATATGATATATTATACTGAATTGGAGCTCTAGTAGCATTGAATAAATAAGGAGAAAGTTCAGGTGTTTACAAAATTATTATCATTATACTAATTAACTTGGTGGATCCAGATTCAGTTCAGAGACTAAATATTGTAACTTTAAATTGCTTTAGGTAATGCATGATTCTTAGCAGTCTTAGATGACAGGCAGGACCACTGAGATATTGTTGGATAAACGGATATTACAAATTTCTTTTAGTGAAAACATCATAGGGATTTCATATGTAGAATTTAATAAAAAGTTGCTTATTTAAATATTTTCATCTTACAAAAAAGCCTAGTTACTAGTTGCTATTGCTAAAAGTTGACCACATAAATATGAAAACTTGACCACTTCACATATTTTTTTCAAATAAGATAGTAGTCATATTAACTTTATTGCTTATGAGTATTTTCATGTAAATTTTAGTTTGATTGCTTCCTAAATTAATAGTGAGTCCGCCCTCTGTCTCTCTTTCTTTGCTCTGTAAAGTTTCATTTGTATGTAAAGAGGAAAGAATTACTATAATTAAAAATAGTCCTATCTCAAAGTTCTATGTATTACTTCAAGGGTGACTGCCAGCGCCAGGCTCTATTAATGCTCAGACTAGAACGCAACACAGAACTGATGTTGAACTTCTGTCTTGGTCTTCTTGGGCTGCTGTACCAAAATATGGACTGGTTGGCTCACAAAAACAGAAATCTATTTCTAATGGTTCTGGACACTGGGGAGTTTAAGATCCCTTGTCAGCATGGGCAGGTTCTTAATTAGGGCCTAATTTCCGACTTGCAGATGGCTGCCTTACTGATCATTGATGGTGAGAACTGAATGAGTACTGGCCTCTTTTCTCTTATTGTAAGGGCTCTAATCCTATAGGGGATTATAGCACGTCCTTATTACCTCATCTAAACCTATTTTCCAAAGATCCACCCCTAAATAGCATCACACTGAGGATTAGTGCTTCAGCCTATGAATTTGGAATGAAAATTCAGTCCATAACAACATCTGTCTACATAGATCAGAGGTTTAAGATAAGGGAGTCACTTTTTAAATGCATAGAATGCAAATACAGGAAGAGTGAGACTGAAGTTATCGCTGTAATCCGGGGCTAGATCATGAACATGCCCTCTATTTTGACTAAGGAGTTTAGACTCTAAACTGAACAAAACTGATAGCTACGACACAGTTTTAAGTAGGGAAATAAAATGTTAAGAAGGGAGCAGAAGCAATTTATTTTGTTGGTAGAAGTAACTTTATAAAAAATATAAAAACTGGTAGTTAGGAATCCTTGTCTCTTGGCCTTGAGTTGGTCTCGGGTGCTGTGATATAAGGTAGGTATGATGACTATGGTGTATATATTTTTGGTGTATATAAGGTCCCTTAGACCATTAACTTTACTCCTCTGGTAATTAGTATTTTGACATGAAAAACGAGTAAGGGGAGTTATTTATAGATGATCTCCAAGTCCTCTGGAAATGCCAAAAGGCTTTAACAAAGAACATATGAGAATGTTACCATGAATCGTGATTCTGTTAAATATACCATCCAGTACTTGGAGATGTAAAAGATTTTATGGCAGATCAACCAAATTTGGAATAAATCTTGGAAGCTTAATAAAAGTAAATACATGATTCCATCTTCCTACTAAAAAGCATAAATAAAAAGCATAAATAAAGCTTCTGTTCTAGAAGATTGAGGTAATATTATATTGACAGTATTGATATCATCTTTTTGGGCTCCAAATATTTTGCAAATTTTTAAAATTCTGTGTTTATATCTTCATATGATAGAAAACCCAGTTTGCAGAAATAAGAAGTCAGATTTTTTTCTATCCATAACTACCTTCAAATCACACACAAACACACAGAGAAGTGAAGAAGAGAGACAGGTAGAGATAGAGAAACAGGGAGGGTGGAGGTGGGGTGAGGGAGAGAAGAGACAGAGATGGAGAAATAGAGAAGCAGGGAATGAGAAATTTGCTGTATTGGTAAGCTGTTTGGTGCTGTACAGATCTGAGCTGTGTGCCAGCTTTTTTATCAGTAGAATGCAATGGGCTGTACTCATTCACCATTTATTACCATCTGCCAGGCACTATCCTGTTAGTTATATGTTGATATAAGGTGAAAGGACATTGTTCCTAGAGTCAAAAGAGAAAATGAATAATTCTTACTGTGATATGGTAAGGGGAAATTTTACATATAACATGGTGACATTTACACTGGATATTGAAGAAAGAATTGCAACAGTGCTGACAGAGAAAATAGGACTGTCATTCCTGGAAGAGAAATAGCAAAGGCAAAACCATATCCACAAGGGGTAAGTTTATCTTTAGAAATCTTAGCCTGACCTGTTTGATATAACTTACAGTTTGGGATGATTTAGGTGGAATAGCAAGAGATGCACCTAGGAAAAGTAGATTTGGATCAACTTAAGAAAAAAAAAACAGTGTGTGCAGTGGTAAAGACTTTGTAATTTACTTTAGTCAACAAGAACAATTTAAGCATTTTTAACAACAGTGTCATGCTGGGAATGGAAGATCTGCTTTTGACACTCTTCCCCCATCCAAGAGTGGAACCGGTGGAAAGATGTATTTTGGATGGAGAACAAAATGGTCACTAGTTTTAATGTGTGGACAAACTTGTTTCCTAATAACTCATCCTAGAATTAGTCATGTTCCCATTCCAAAAGATTGGGCCTCTTCTCTCAAAAGTAGGGAGTGTGCTGAGCAACTTGAAGTACTGCAGAAACTCCAACTCCTGATTTTTTTCTTCTAAACTCCCAATTGGTAATTCACTCCACCCCTGTTGGGAAGGACCCAAAAATTTGACTCTTGTCCACATAGACCTATGAGGCCAGATAATTAGATGCTTTTTACTAACAAATAGCATGATCAAATTTATAACATAGGGCTGGAGCGGTGGCTTCTCGATTACGGCACTTGCCCGGCATGCATGAGTACATGGGTTCAAGCCCCAGCACCACGTACACAACGAAGTCTCAGAGCAACAAAAGCTGCATAAAAAACTAAATTAAAATTGTTTCTCTCTTTCTCTTTCTCTTTCTCTCTCACTATGCTTCTGTCTTTTGGAAAAAAGAATTACGAAGTGGATGCCAGAAACAAAGAAAATATTAGAGAACCATGTAGTGGATTAGAAAGAGAAGTAATACCTTGAGTTAGAGGGAAATGGTCAGGATAGAAAGGAAGAGATGTATTAAAAGGACTTTTGTATAGTAGCATTGAAAGAAGGAGAGGGGTTAGGGATGGAAAGAATTCAACATTAGTGGAGAAGATGAGTATACTCATGAGATCTGTATCTGAAGGGATGTGGTTTGTTATTACTCAAGATGTAAAAATGTAGGCAAAGAACAGGCAGAAGCAGAGGGTATAGAACAAATTCCTTGAAGAGTATTCTTGAGCTTAGATTTGGGAACCATTGGAATATACATGAAGGCTCAGAGTTGGGTAAGATCAGCCATGGGAAGAAAAGAAAAGAGAACTTAGGACAGAACACTGAAGAATACTCATGTTTAAGAGTGAGGAAGTTCACTGGGGAAACGAGACTGAGGGGGAAAATAAGGAAGTATGAAGAGTATAGGGAGAACATTTTGTCTCCTGAAGAACATTAAGATTTTTAGGAAGTAATTGGTAGTCAACGTTATCTTGTAGAAAAGATGGAGACTGGCATCTATGAAATTGTCTTTGATGCCATTTAAACTAATTCATGAGATTAAATAATTCATTAAAGAAGACAAAGTACAAAAGTATTGATTTATATCTAGGAAGGGAAAATTAGATTATAGTAGATGTTTATAAGATGCCTTTTTATGTTGATAGATTGTAATTTATATAATTTTTAAAGTTTTATATCTGTATATTTCAATTTATAAGGTGAACCTCTTAGGCAAGTTTGTATTACAAAATGAAAAAAATGTAAAATTTAGCTAAAGGAATGATACAGTGAATTTCATTAAGAATTCTTTCCATATCTTCTTTAAAACAATTTTTGTTGCTAAAAACAAAAATATAAATAGATTATAGTCTTTATAAAATAAATATTATTTTATTGTATATATATTATAAAAATATATGAATACATACATATACAGAAATTTGTCTTTATCATTTTTGCATTATGGGAATAAATGATTTTAAAAGAAAGTATTCATCTTACTGGAAAAACAGTGAGAATATAGATGGAAGCATAATGTAGAGTATAACATTTAAAAATATTTAAAGATATGCTTGTCAAACAGCTTTGAGTTTAAGTTATTGGGAGAGTAGCATAAATCAATGAAATAATACTGACATATTAAGATCTGTAATCCCACAATAAGCAGGTAACTTTTACTTTTTCCCCCAGGAATAGGATGCTTAACTCCTGAAAAGTTTACTGTTCCCAACTAGTGTGCATTGTGACCAAAATTATAATCGGGACAGTTTTTGAAAATGACTTTTAGAAAATCATGACCTCAGAAGATAAAGCAGTCCTTGTGCAAAGACAGTCTCATTAAATGGGAATGTGCCTGCAGATGTAGTCTTTGATTCTAATTTAATCAAGTAGTATAACCAGCATCGATCTTCAGAGAATTCCTTACAACAGATGGGAGTTTTTGCTTTTTTATCATAAGGCCTTTGAGAGTGCCATGCTTTTGCTCTTTCAATGGAAAATAAGAGCAAGTCAGTGTGAGATGAGCGATCTCATTCACATAAAGTTGGTCTGTGGAAGCCTGACACTATTCTGAAATAGTTTTAATTTGTTTGTTTTACCTGGGATGTTTCAGTACATTCTTGATACAACATGTATCATTCTTATTGATTGTAAATGAAACTTAAGGTAAGTTCTCAAAACACTCATTAGATGTACTTATTCCATAATTAACAGTATCTGCCATAGTCAACTAAAGACTTAGGTGTAACATTAAACAAAAAAATATTAAATGTGGACATTCTGAAAATCTAAAGATGTCAGATTTTAAAATAGTCAAATCATGTAACTCCTGTTCTTCCTTCCCCCTGAAAAATTTCTCTTGAGTGTTCTTGACATACGTCTCCCACTAATTTTTATCTGTACCTGTGGTTTTCTATCAGTTCAGCTACAGCGGGAATCTGTCTAATGGCAGACCTTTACTGAGACAGACAGTTAATGGGAACAGTAGCAGCCCTGAGGTGTGTTTATACAGTCAGACTCACTTCCTCTACTTCTGTGATATATGAACTACTTCTGAAGTTTCCCAGCTGTTTCAGTGGATAAATCATGGCAGTAGGAGTTCATATTTAACCTTCGCTGTACTGGCTCTATACTTTGTAGTCCTTTTCTTTTTTCTCTTTGGCTATCTGGAAGAGATTTCAAACAGGTTTGTCCATGTGCAACTGGCATTATTCTCTCCATCTTCCCCTCCTACCTCCTTTCATATCCAGCTCAGGGAAATTGTGAATCTCTTTTGATTTGCCTTTGTGTCAGTCAAAATACAATCAACTCTATTAGCAATCAAGTGGTTTATAGATTTACGTTCCTGACAATAAAAAGCAAGACTGTGTGTGTGTGTGTGTCTGCATGTGTGCACACACTTTGGAGGGAGCTCTGTTACACAGCAGCCATGGCTATACACAGATATTTCCTATTGTTTTAGGGGCCATGACCACAGTCAGCATGTTTCCTGGAAGTAACTGACTTCTACTACATACCGTCTTCCCCGGGTTCACTGTGTGCCTTCACGATGTCCACCTCTTTGTTCCTGGATGCCTCACGGTTGTGCCTTTGCTATTTTCTCAGCCTGAAGTATTCTTCCCAAAGATAGAGCTCCAGGGTGTACCTCATTCCCTTCTCTTCAATTTAACACAGTATCTCCTTATCCTAACACAGCATCTCCTTATCCTATTTTTCTTGTGCCACAGTGATTGAGCCAAACTTATAATTATTATTATTTATTTCCTTTGTGTTGCGTATAATAGAAATTCCACAAACACCGGGATTCATCTGGTTTGTTCTGTGGTTTCGCTAGCAGACAGAACTAACCTCATCTCTTAAATGGTAAGAGTTCAATTAAGTTATTTTAAGGAAAGGAATATTATGTGCATAAACAGTACATAGAGTGAGAAAAGTCATAAGTTAATAGTTTTTTCAAAAACAGGTCCATATTATACATTCAATTCTGTACCTGATCTTTTTTCACATAATACCTTGAATTTCTTTGCATATTGGTAAATATAGACCTACTTTGAAAAATATGAATATTAATATATAAATATATCCTAATTTATTAATTGTATTCCCTATTGATAAATAGGAAGACTACCCTTTATTTTGCTAAGTATATACATGTTAAAGTAAATATTTCTGTACATACAGCTTTATATACTTATGTCAGTATTCTGTGGAATAAATTTTCAAAATTGGAAATACTAGACCAAAGAGTAAGTGAATTCAAATTTTTATAGATAGTAATAAACTTACCTCCCAAATGGAAACAATCACATGCATATTCCCCAAGCACTAATGACTGTACCTGTTTCCTCATACATTTGACATTAGTAGATATTATTTTTTACTCTTTTACTATTTGATAAGTGAAATTGTATATTTAATTTTAGTTATTTTTTTCAAATATGAGTATCATTATCATCTATAGCCATTTGCTACTTCCATCAAAACTGCAAATCTTAGTCTGGTTATATTATCAGTAATTTTAGCTTCAAACTCATTCTTTACAATGATTCTCTTCATGTCCAGGCCTCATTCACAGTCCAGGTCCACTTGATTATTTCTGTGCTTTGAAGTTTTCTCATAGTAGAATATTCTTTCTTCTCACATCTCCATTTCTTGAAATCCTAGGCATCCTTTCAATCCCAGTTCATATACCATATGTATTGTAAGATAAGTCCAAGTGAAGTTAATTTCTCTGTTTTCCTGCTATTAAATTTTCTTGTTCCTCTGTATGGTACTTTTATATTAGTTTGCTTATATACCTAATTTTTTCCTACCAGATTTTGTGATCCCCAAGAATCTTGAGTTATGAGTTGCATGTCTTTCTTCCCCACAGCTCATAGCATGGTGCCTTCCATTAGACACTGTTAAAAGAAGGCATGCATGCATGTCTAATACTGCCCAGTTCATACAGAAGCATCACCGAGGAGAAGAGATGCCATGCCAGGAGAACAATTTTAATGAAAACAAATTGGCATTCATTTCATATAACATTCTGTATACAAAACTCATTTAATTCTGCAAAGAGGAAGAATTGTTTTTCTCTTTACTTTTGAAAGAGTGAAGTCTAAAATTATTCCAATGCATTCTTCAAGAGTTTGAGAATGGAGAAATGAAATATTTCATTTATGAAAAAGAAAACAGACTAACTAGCTGCTGCTGAAGTAGTAGACATGATTTGAAATGTTTGATTTTCACCAAGTTGTTCCAACAGTAGGGATTTGAAAGAAAAATGCAACCATCTTTGTGGAAGTGCTTATAAGTAGAAAGTACCAAACAAATAGTAAGTGATTATTTTCCTTTCAACAGGACAGTTGAACCATCATATTTTAAGCATAGACATTTGAGATGTTCTTATCTACCTCAGTTGTGTGAGGAATTATGTCCCCCCGGATTTCCAGACTATTAAGATATGATGCCTTTATAATATACCTTCAAATGTAGTAATAAGGAATGGTCACATCTGATTTATAAAATACTAAACAGTAGGAATTGCTTATCTTCTTTGAAATAGTTAATTTAGTATCTAGCTACTCTGTCAATGTTTGTTGAAACAAATTAAATTGTGGGAAGGACTGAATAAAATTTGAAACTAAGGAGGTGAGAGAGACCTTATCAAAGAACAAGTTCCCCAAATTTAAAAAAAATAATTATGGAGTCAAGAAGAGAAAGCATAGAATTATGTTCACAACCTGTGTTGTGAAATAATTTCTGTTTTGCTAATACCATTATTAAAACAAAAATTAAAGTATTGTGAACAAAAATTGGTTAAAATAATTGTGGATTTTTTTTTTACGTGCGTCTGATAAAATAGAAAATTCAGCTGGTGTAGTTTAAACCAATACTTGTTTGTTTCCTATTATTATGCAGTTGAAGGGTGTGTAGTCCAGTATTGGAGCATGTGTTTATTGATGGATTTAGGAAATTTCCTTTTAATGTATTTGTTCTTTCATCCTTAGCTCATTGACTTTCCCCCTGCATGGTTAAAGTGTAGTCATTACATCAATCTAATATGTCCACATGAATGGAATGAAGGTGCAGGAAGGATGAAAAGGAGTTTAAAAGTATGCCCGTCAGTTCTGTGGCATTTTGTAAATAAAGGAGAAAAGAAAAGAAAAAAAGCTTTCTTAGAAGCTAAAAAGATTTCACAGGCCAGAGGAATGATATTGCTCTAATTTTTCTGAGACCAGTCACTTGTACTTTGGGATGCATGAAAGGACTTACCCTCTCTGAAAACAAGTTTTTCATCGCTTTTCAGGGTTGGGAGTAGGGTGAGATGAATGACATATTTGCTTTTGATGTAAAATTTATGGTGGTGCCAAGAACTCAGTAACAAAGATAAGTACAAAATTTTCCAAAAAAAATTGAAAACAATATTAATATAAGAATCCATGATGAACAAAATATCAGAATTTTAAATAATGAAAGAATCCTACCTTCAACTTGCATGATTTATTAAGCTTTTTTCTTAGTCTGAATCAATTACCTGATAAAATAAAGGTCAATTTATTGGGAATAGAGTAGGAAAATTGGGGAATGAAGGACTAGCACGGAGGGATGGATGTTGGGGTAGACATTGTCACCTGTCCCTTGTCTGACTTACTACAGTTTTAGTTTCATTCTACGTTGTGTTTTCTTTAGAGTTCTATGTTAAACAAACAAAAGCAGGTTTGTCTTCAGGGAAAAATAATTCTTAATATTAGATTGGAATGCAGTTACAGGCTCACTCAACCACAAACCAAATAGATGCAGATTTTATTAATTAAAAATGATCAAATTCACATTATGTTTTAGCAAAAATTAGAACTTCATATATTTAAATATTCTTTAAAGAAATTACAAGGGATTGATAACAGGCAGAAAATAACTTTATAATCAATCCTGCCATAATCTAGAATGATAGATGAAGGATTATGTATCTATACATGGAAAAGAGGACTAATGACATCACAGCATCTGATAGAAGCTTAAAAGTGAAAGGAAAAAGTATTTATTTTCTCCTATGGCAATAATGGTCATCTTTTCTAAGAGTTAGTAATCAAGACTCACAAAATGTGTACAATAAAATAATGATCAACACAAATGAAACCCAAGATTCTTGGGGCTTCAGTGAAATATTTCATCATTCATCACATCTCATCTTACTCCTTTCTTGTCTTCTTTGTACAGTATTTCACAGGGAATCATCTTATAATATTTAAATATAAAATTATTCCTGCTAACTGCTCCTTTTCTACATTGGCCCTGCCATTAGAAATAAGAGCCACAAATGCAATTTAAAATTTTCCAGTGGGTACAGTAAAAATAAATAATAAACAGGTAAAACTATCTATATAATAAATATACCTGGAACATTAAAAGTTACTGATATTTTACATTTTCCTTCTTTTTATTGAGAAATATATTTGTTGAACAATCATACAAGTTTTTAACAAAATAATATAAAATGTATATAGATCCTGAAGATTAGATTTACCCCCAAGAATGCCCCACAATTACCCATCCTTATCCCTCCCTTCCCCTTCCCACAACATCTCTAAAAATGTATTGGTTGTATAACATTACACCTTATCTGGATTTAACACCTGATAATAGATCACCTTTCTCAATGGCCAGGGTCTAGCTCCAGCCTCCACAGAAGAGTGAAGACATTCGACACTTGGTTCTCTGGGTTATGTTGATTTCCCTCAGCATAATTTCTTCCATAGCCATCCATTTAAATTCAAAGGCTACAATATCATTGTTTCTAATGGCTGTGTAAAATTCCATGGTATATATGTACCACAGCTTTTGGACCCATTCATCCAGTGAGGGACATCTGGGTTGTTTCCATAGTCTAGCAATAGTAAATTGAGCTGCTATGAACATAGATATTGCTATGTCGCTATAATGTGCTGATTCTAAATCCTCTGGAAAGATATCCAGGGGAGGAATAGCAGGATCATATGGAGGTCTCATCCTTAGTTTGTTGAGGATTCTCCATACTGCTTTCCAGAGGGGCTGTACCAGTCTACAGCTCCACCAACAATGTGTTAGTGTGCCTATCTCTCCACAGCCCCTCCAGGATCTATTATTGTTTATTTTCTTCATTTTTGCCAATCTGACTGGTGTGAGGTGCTATCTTAATGTGGTTTCCATTTGCATTTCTCTGACTACTAGTGATTTAGAGCACTTTCTCATGTATTCATTGGCTTGATCAATGTCCTCTGTTGAGAAGTTCTATTTAGCTCTTTGGCCTATTTATTAATAGGATTGTTTGTGTTTTTGTAGTTGAGATTTTTGAGGATTTTGTAGATTCTGGATATAAGTCCCTTGTCTGAGCAATCATAGCCTATGATTCTCTCCATTTCAGTAGGAAACCTCTTTTGATTGTTTCCTTGGCAGTAGAAAAACTTTTTAGCTTTATGGCATCCCATTCACTGATTTTTGACTTTACTTCCTTCACTTTAGGAGACATGTTGAGAAAGTCTTTGCCTACACTCAAATGCTAAAGTGTTGGACCTAATTTGTCTTCCATCAATTGCAAGGTAGCTGGTTTAATTCCTAGCTCCTTGATCCATTTTGATTTGATTCTTGCGCAAGGAGAAAGATATGGGTCTCATTTCAACTTTCTGCAAGTGACTGTCCAGTTTGTCCAGCACCATTTGTTGAAGAGGCTATCTCTCCTCCATGTATTATTTTGTCCCCCTTTGTCAAAAATCAGATGTTTGAAGATTTGAGGGTTTGTTTCAGGGTCTTCTATTCTATTCTATTGGTCTTCTTTCCTATCTTGATACCAGCACCATGCTGTCTTTGTTACTACAGCTCTGTAGTATAGTTTTAAATCTGGTATGGCAAAACTGCCTGTTTCATCTTTCTTGCTTAGTAGTGTTTTGGCAATTCTAGGTTTCTTATTGTTCCAATGAATTTGAGAATTGCTTTTTCTATGTCTGAAAGAATAACATAGGTATCTTTATAGGGATAGCATTAAATCTATATAGGCCTATCGGTGGAATGGTCATTTTTATTATATTAATTCTGCCTAACCAAGAGCATGGGACATCTTTCTGTCTTCTTAGGTCATCTTGGATTTCATTCTTCAATTACTGATAATTTTCATTGAAGAGATCTTTGATTTCCCTTGTAAGGTTAATTCCCAAGTATTTTATTTTTTTTTCTAAGATATTTTGAACGGGACTGATTTCCTGATTTCTTCATCAGACCTATTATTATTAGTGTATAGGAAAGCTATTGATTTGTGGGTGTTGATCTTGTACCCTGCCACTTTGCTAAATCTGTTTATAAGTTCAAGCAGTTTACTGGTGGAGTTTTTTGGATCTTCCAGATACAGTATCATGTCATCAGCAAAAAGAGAGAGTTTGACTTCCTCTCTTCCAATTTTTATCCCTTTGATTTCTTTCTCTTGCCTAATTGCTCCAATTAGGGTTTCGAGAACAATATTGAATAAAAGTGGTGAGAGCGGTCAGCCTTGTCTAGTTCCATTTTTTCCTTCTTACTGTATCTTTAAGGTATGGCATGCATTTCACAGTTATTGGCACATATCCCTTCAGACTAACCTTATGTCAGATTAACATATGACTAGTGGCTACCTGTATTAGTGCAACTCCATGTGTGCTCACTTTTATGCTTAGTGTATGTCAATAGCCTAATTGATGAAAAAAATTGTTAAGTTTGTCATGTACACAAAACTTTTTCTAAAAACATGGCATAAATACTGATGGGGAGAGCCACAAGCTATATGAGAGGTCCATTACATTACTTGTGTGACTGGCCTGTAGAACTCCAGTGACAAGGCAGATACAGCGCTCAAGTGCCAAAGCTGTTACGTTCATGTCCCAGCTCAACTTACATCAATCCATGTACTTCAGTTCAAACTCCTCTTTATTCTCTGGGATAGCCTGTGTTTATTATATACTGATCAGTAAAATTTCATTACCTTTTAAGAGGTTTTAAAATAAAATGTGTCTGTCAATTCTTTGTCCATAGATTAGATCAAAAATTGAATTCCATATCTCTTCAGAATGCCACCAAAAATCTGTAGGCTTTGTAGCAGTGATCAAGTTAAGTTAATGGGAATTTATTTATTTATTTATTTATTTATTTAGATTTTCCATTCTTTTAATGCATAGTGCCTTTTTATGGTCTTTATTCTTTTTTGGTCATCATGTTTTACAAAAATAAATACTTAGAAAATAAAGTTATGATGTAGTAAGGATACTAACAGGACAAGAACATGAACACAAACTTACATGTACAACATGTACGGCTACCTTGTTTTTTCAGCTTGATAGTCAATCTGATGGAAGAAAGGAAACAGGAAAAAAAAACATGGTATAAAATAGATTTGGAGAGGCTAGAGCTGTGGCTCGGTGATTACAGCACTTGCCTGGCATGCACGAGTATGGAAGTTCAAACCCCAGCACCACGCGTACAATGGAGTCTTGAAGAAACGAAAGCTGGATGAAAAAATAAATAATAATTGTTTCTCTCTTTCTCTCTCTCACGGTCCCTCTCTCTTTAAAAAAAATAGATTTTGATTCTTTCTCATTGGTAAGAAATTGTTTAGTTTTGAGATTTAGACAGGAGATGAAGTGAATTATTATAGCCTAGTTTGCAATTTGTTTGCAGAAAAAAGGATAATGGAGGGGAGTCTTGGGGGGTAAATCTAATATTCAGAACTTATATTTTTCATTAGAAGCATTTTTGATCAGCAAATAAATTTCTTAATAAAACAAAGAAGAATGCTAATGTAAGCGAGGAAATTTGGCATTCCTGCCCTCAAATGCTACCCAAAGGAAACAAATGAGAAATTTTTAAGAAGGCAGAGGGAGCTACCAGATAGTGTGTTGTCATTTCTGTAAAATCATTTTGCCTGAATTTCTACATGATCAATTCTTGGTTAGAGGATAAATTGCGTTGCTAGTTCCCTGATGTTTTAGTATGAAACCTATTAAACAGAGCATTCTGAAAGATACCTGCCATCGAGATTTTACTATGAATGTCCATCATGCTTGCATTTTCATTTATCCACCATTATTGTATCCCTCTAGCCACTTTTTTACGTTAACTTTTGTACATTTCATAATGAATTGCAGAAATCAGTATACTTTCCCCTACAAGCTTTAGCACACATGTTATTAGAGTTCAGTATTTGTTTACCATCTTTTATGAAATGTTAGAAAATGGAAACAAAAACTAATGAAGAATTTATAATTCACTACCAGCTGTTATAGGAAGTAGGCTCCATTCATAGGCTATTTGAATCAACAGATTACACTTCTTATTACATGTTAAGGTTTAGTGTTGGTTTCATTCATGCAGTTAGCATGACTAAGTTATTGATGATCGTATAGCCCAAAGGATTAGTATACTAGGGTCAGGTGGTTAATAAGCACTTTCATTATCTTTTCATTCAAAATATCCTTTAAACCTGTATTTCTTTCATATCTAAGAATCAATTGGTGAAAAAAAGATTAGGAATATCATACTCCAAGAGCTGTAGATTTTTACAGATTCTGAAACTCTCAATTTAAGGCCCAAACTCCTAATACAAAAGAACTCAGAATATAGTAGAACACTTTCCTGCTTTTTTATCATTAATATGTGTATACATCCATGGGAGAAAAGAAGCCATTGAATATGCAGGAATTAGCCTGATGGTATCTTTTTACCATATGGCTACATCTGTTTGGAGGCAAAGATAATTGAAAACTAGGAAGATGGGTGTGGTGATAACTTTTGGTAATGTCTATTATGTTAGTAGGAAGATGCTTCATAGAGAAGTATTAATAAAGGAAATTACATAAAACTATTTCTTTATACTCAGTGAATATTTAATATGAAGATAGATGAGTGAGGAGACTACACAGATTTTTTATGTGGTGTTAATTGTATAGCAAATGAAGGTTAAAGACTTTTTGAGTTGCTGTTATTTTGCATGCTACTATGTGTAGTCTTCAATCTTTAAATGATAAAACTGGGATTACATTCTTTTGGAAATGAAAAAACACTTCAGTATTTATAGTATATCAAACACATCACTGCTTTTTTTTGGTAACACATGTTTTTCCTCTTTCTAATTTTATTTTACTGTTGGGTTTGTTGCGTTTGCAGTTCCTCCTTGGAATATCGTTACTTATCTTTTGAGTTTGTACTTTCAAATGTACACAAAGTCATAACGCTTTTAAAATCAAGTGTTTTTGCCTTCTCCAACCAACCCCTAGCGATGGCTGAGATTGTGGTGCTGTATCCCTAAGGTCAAAATATCAATTAAGAAGAGACTATCATAAATTCTAGCATCAACAGATGAGAGAAACCATTGGGCCCTTGAGTCTCTGAGATTGGGAGACTTCACTAAGCATAATTCTATCCATCTCCATCCATTTGATTTCAAAAGCCATAATATTGTCCTCTCTAATGGCCGAGTAGTATTCCATAGTATATATGTAGCAAAGCTTTTGTATCCACTCGTCGAGTGAGGGGCATCTGGGTTGGTTCCATAGGGTAGCTATAGTAAATTGAGCTGCTATAAACATTGATGAAGCCACATTGCTATAATACGCTGATTCTAACTCTTTTAGGGCAGACGGCTAACCTAACAAAACTTCAAATTGAATGACTTTCAGAGTAATAGGGGGATAGCTCTCTAGGATACTTGGAGGCGTAGGGAGGGGGAGGGGGAGGGTATATGAAGAACTCATAGGAGTCTGGAGATGGGGAAGATGGGAGAACCATCCCAGAAGCTGATGTCATTCCTCCACGAGCTACCCATTTAATGCATGAGTTCTTCTGGGCGAAACTGCAACAGGTAAAACCCAAGGTGGTCATCCATGTTTTGGCATTACCCCTGGATAACAAAGTTTATATACATTGATTGCTCCTGTTTTGATAATGTTTCCCCCTCAACTGCATCTCTATATACTTCTAATAAAAAAAAAGAAAAAAAAAAAAGAAGAGGCTATCAGGTGTCAAAAGGCCTTAAGCCTCTGAGAAAAAACAGTGAGTAACTAGATTAAGACACTCCATGAAGAGTGTCTCCAATTCTTTAAATGAAGAAAAGCCTGAAAGCCACATACATTTCCAGTGAAATTTAACATTGGGTGCACATCCTCTTTCCCAGAAGAGGAAAATGTAGAATTCAAAGTGTAATCACACTTGGATTACAATGTAATAAAAATGTGGATGTAATTACCAAAAGGAATGTAGAAAAGAGCAATTTAAATTTTTAGTCATTTCATTCACATTCACGTATGTTTATAAGATTTTTTTGTGTGTGTGATAAATGGATATTCTTAAAATAGTTTTATTTGGCTTGGTAGGACTCCTAAAGAAAAGTCTACTTTATTTTCTAGGGAGGAGGAGAAATGAGTGGCAGGAGATGGACTATCGTGAGCCACTAGATTACAAGTCAGTTTTTAATAGTTTTTAGCCTTCTTCCATCTTCCTTAGTGGCTATGAATATGAGTTTGCAATTATCATAAAAGCTCCCAAAATCACAGGGATGAACCTGAAGATTCCAACCCAGGGTTTTTTTCTGATTGACATAACACTAACTGATACTTGTCTCATCTGAATTAGTTGAACATAATACATATTAGATGTATTCCATCTGCTTATCAAAAATGATATTAAAATCAAGATAAGAATTTAGTTAGAGAAAAGGATGATTAATCAAATACAGGAGAAATGAAATTGAGGATAGCACATCTGGACTTACTATGGATGTGTCTTCAAGAATTCTGTTTTTCAGGAGAGAGTTTGAATTAATACTTTCCATATGGAATAACCTTAAAAATAATGTTTTTCTTGTTTCATTGTTTTGTAAAGTTTCAGCTTTCTGGTTTGATAGAGTAATTAAGGAAAGAATATTAGGCATTCATTACATTCTTTTTTTTTTTTTTTTTTTGAACAACCTTACACGATTTTAACAAAACATTCTTAATGGTAAAACATTCTTAATGGTAAGGTTGGCTCTGGGTAAGATTCTTGAATATGGATGTACATAGCGTTTCAGAGCAGTTTCAGCAATTACTGGATTGGAAAACAGTGCTAGTAAAATGATTTTAATTTTATTTCCTTGTTTAAACTGGTTGCTTTGCCTTCTTCAAGCAGTATGATCTTTTCTTTAATTGTGCAGCCTTTCATTAATGCACCAGTGAGGATGATAGAAAACAATTCATTTATGTAATTGCAACTAGCCTGTCATACACAACTCAGCAAAGCAGCAAATCCCACAGCATGGGGTCCACATTATGCAACTTGGGCTGGCATTTAGATAAGTTCCTTTTCATTGAAAATATATTAACTCTAATCCTTTTAAGTGTATAAGTAATGCATGTTAAATCTACATTGTGCATGGGGCTGGAGCGGTGGCTCGCTGGTTACGGCGCTTGCCTTGCATGCACGAGTACTGGAGTTCAAACCCCAGCACCACATACACAACAAAGTGTCAGAGGAATAAAAGTCACGTGAAAAACTAAATAAAAATTGCTTATCTCTTTCTCTCTCTCACTCTCTCTCTCTGTCTCCCACTGTCCCTCTCTCTCTCCAAAAATAACTACATTGTACAAGTGTAAAGTCTGTTTTCTAACCTCAATAGTTTTAGGTAAGAAGTAAATCTACAGCAGCTGTTAATTTGCCATCTTAGGTATTGTGAGAAGTACAGTCATCAAGAATAAGGAAATATCTGAAAAACAATGATGTCACAAAATTAGCGTATAGGATTCTGGTGTATGTGACTTTTCTGTTTCTGCACACAGAAATAATCGCACCACAATTTAACGTGCTATAACAGCAAACATCGTCTTGCAGATTTCAAAGAGCAGGGTTTGAGAGTGGCTCTGCATAGTCATTTTAAATTACTCGTATTTCTGTGAAGGTGGCAAAGTTGCAGTGAAGGGATTGGGGGGCTGTCCTCAGCTCAAGGCTCACCCAGGGCTAGCGAATGCACCCCCTAGCTCACTTGCATTGTTGGCAGGCTTCACCTGCTTGCTGACTGTTGGCCTGAGACCTACTCTTTTCACTGTTTGGACATCTTCTAAGGCTACCCGAGTGTTTTTATGACCTGGATCCTAGTTTCATAGAGAGTTGTTGTCTCAGAGAATGAGAGAAGAGTATTGCCAAAATGGAGCTTAATGCTGTGGTCCTTTCATATTTTAACCTATCATCATGTCTACCACACTGCATTTGTTCAAAGTGAGTTGTTAAGTCCAGCCCACACTCAAATGAAGGAGAATTCAACTACATCTCTTAAAAGGAAAAGTGCATAAGAATTTGTGCAGGTATGTTTTAAGTGGTCACATGGACTTGGGATTTTAAAGATAAGCATGTATTTCTTATCTTCATTTCACAGATGAGAAACTCAAGGCCCAGGAAGTTGGGTGACTTGTGCAAGGACACATGGTCACTTGAGATAAAACCAGTGTTCCCTATCTGCTCTTTGGAAAGTGTATGACTTATATGTACATGTTTGCAAGCAGCCCTCACTTATCTAATTATAACCAGAGAATAAATGATAATATTATAAATGATTAATATTTGCTCTTTTGAGAGAAAGAAAAATGGTTCTAAAAATATTTGATGGCAAATGTTCCAAGATGTGTTCTTCTTACCTGCTTCCTCAGAAGTACTATATTGACCACAATTCAGTTGTTCACTCATCATGCAGTCAACATTAGGAGTATTATTTACATTACCATCAGTACGCACAGTGACATAGTCCTGGTCTATTGTTTTCCCTGTTCCACTCTTCATAGTGTGTCATATTTGCTTTTTGCATATATTGCGTTCTCAGCTTTTTGACAGTCACTTCTTACTCTTGTCACTATATCATTGCTAAGCAAACTCCACTCACATAATTTCATATTAACAAATATGTATTGAGTTTGAGATGAAATGTGGAGCTGAGCTAGCTAATGATGTACAAAGCTCAATTAGACATTGTCTCTTCCCTCAGTGAACCTACTGTCTACCTTATTAGAAAGAAGGGTGGCCCAGACAGACATGAGCACTTGTTAATGTCACTGATAATATAGTAAAAAGTATAATGAGGTCCCAGAATTTAATCTTTCTGAGGAGGTTAGAGTAGACTCTCAGAGCAGGGAATGTTAGATATGGAACTTGAAAGATGAATAGTGTGGGATATATTGGTTATGGGAGAAGGGGACAGAAATCCTTGACAAAGGAGCAAATATGTGGATTTCTCAGAAGTTTCACAAGGGCGTAGTTGGTTTCAAATATTCCTAATAATTAAATGTGGTGGTACTTTGTAGATTAGTAGGTGAAGGTTGCAAAATATTTTGGTTTCACAAATTGTATCTAGTGATCTAGGTTGGGACTAAATGTTTCATAATTTATATAATACAATGAGTTGTTGTACTTGCTCTGGAATTAGATTATTTGCTATTCATTTTCATCTCTTCCATTTGTTAACTATGCAATTTTGAACAAGTCTCTTAATCTTGGTTTTCTTATCTTTAGAATGGAGGTAATCTTATTGCCTGCTTCCCTGTGTATTGAGAGGATTCAGTGAGACACATGCAAAGCTCTTAGCACAGTGTCTTTATTCAGCAAATATTCAACATTACTTTCCATCCCCATTATTAGTTTGTCCCAAGGATTATACCATCTGTCCTGTAGTTTGGAGGTGCCTATTTCTGTTGTATAGGCAACAAGGTGACACAATCAGATTTGTGTAATTCGTTTTGCTGATGTCAGCATCAAGTGTTCAAAGCAGGCTTCTTTCCCTTCTGTTCGCTTTCCTTCTAGTCAGAGGACTTGTAAGGAAAATCACTTAGGTAAAGCCCTGGCTTATGTGGAAAATGGACCATCATTCATTAAGCAAATATTTTACTGAACTTCACTGTGTTCCAGGCACCAACCTACTGCATTTCAAATGGGTTTTACTCCCATCAATAACACTTCCTTATCCATGGAATTTTGGACAGTCTTAGGAGAGGCATCTAAAAGGTAGAGGGGTCTTCTGGTAGAATATTATACCTTTAACATCAGCCTCTTCAAAGGCTGAGAAGACAGGTTGAGGGCCTGAATGTTGCCCTTGACAGTTATTTAAAAATTAAGAGAATTCTCATATCTGCATATATTTTTAATGGAAGAAATACATTATTTTATGTGAAATGTCTCCCTCATTTAAGTTTATGGTGAAAAATCTTATTTTTAATTTAGTAAAGCACAGTTTAAGCTTGTAACTAGGAATCCTTCGTGATTTCAAGAAAAACACATGTTTTCTTTTTGGACAGTCATACTATTAAAGTTTATAATACCTAAAAATGATTTCACTGAGTGAATATGTAATATTTTATAAAGACACTATCTTGAGTCAAATCTCTGATCAAATATCATAACTATATTGTATTCACACTAATATTGTTTGTTAATTCAACTAATTCAACCAAAAAATGCAAGTTCACAAATTTAGCAATAGGTGAGTCTGATGTAATGAACAGTGAAAGGTAGTGGTGAATACAAAGCAAGCACTTTGGAGGGGCATCTCGTTCAGCTTGGGGGCAGGACATGTATATCGCTCCACGGGAGGTGACACATGAAATTGGACATACAAGCAGAGCATCCTACTCAGAGGAAAGGCAGGCATCAGGGCCCAGAAATGCCTGGGAAGAAACTTGTGTTTGCAAAGTCTATAGTGTGGCAGGTGGGGAGTGCTGAGGCTAGACATATAAGCCTGGGGCTGATCATGAAGGGCTGCTATGCCGTTTTAGAAGTATGTCATGTAGTCTAACAGCAGTGGATTCCATTGATAGGTTTTTGTCAGAGAGAGACATCAAGATTTGGATTTTCAAAATGGTATCCTGTAACCATATGAAGAATAAAGACCGAAGATAAGCAGGGTTGAAGCCAAGGAGCCCAGTTAGAATTCATTCCTGTAACACCACCTAAAATAATTATGGTTTGAACTAATCCAGTGCCAATGGACCTAAAAAAATGGATTATTTTCAGAAATATTAGGAAAATAGAAGCAGTAGGATTTAGTGTTCTCTTTCATGAAAAAGAGAGCAGAGGTCTGTAGGTCTCTATCTTGAACAATTGAGTTAAGTTAAGCAATTAGAAGACAAAAGGATATAGAGGTGAAAATATCCTACTAGTAAAAAAATGATGGAATACAAAAATTTATATTTGCTCAAATTTATAAAAGAAGACAATGAAAAATACATAAACCTTGTTTTCATAATTAGATAAGGTGTACAATCAACATTGATTTTTCTTTGGTTTTATATTGCAAATAATATTCTGTAGTGTGAAATATTTGAATACTGAATACAATTATAGGCTTGGTTGGGTATGTGTGCTTCCTCCCTCAGGCTGACAGATTTTGATGTCTGTGCTGACTGAGACAATTTGGAGGGATGGACTGAATTATTTTCCAATCCACCACTTCTATTTATACAGAAATTACACTTGACTGTAGTGACACTAATCATGGCAGAACTGATCAAATTCTGGTCCCCTGCTGATGAACTCGGCCAATAAGTCATTCATGACTGACAGGTGTTCCTGGTCCTGCTTTCCTCCCCCCATTCCACTCTTAAACACACTGACATTTTATAAACCACCTTCCTTTATGCTCCCACATCTATGTCCGTTCAAAGGAAATGCCAGGGAGGGTTTTCTTTTTTCTTTTGATTCAAATGCACAGCTTGTATTTAGCTCTCTCCATGTTTTCATTCTCCCTCTGCAAAAATGCAAGGGGCTTCTTGACTTTGTGTGTGTGTCATGGACCCTAATGCTAATGGAGTTAAGCCTGTGGACTCCATCAGAAACATATTTTTAAATATATTAAATAAAATCTGTAGGATTACAAAAGAAGCCAATTATACTGAAATACATTTGTCAAAATATTTAAATATTTTATATGTACATTTTCTAATTCATTTAATTAAAAGCTCTAGCAGGGAGTGTAATAACTAACATATTTCAAACTAGTGATCAAAGTTAATAATATTTTAAATATCTACAAAAACCATGATGGGGAGTTATCGCTCTGTTTTATTGCTGATAAAATCACAGATATTCTAAAACTACCTTGATTTCTTGCTATATTCATAATTGAAGGTGTTGCTAAATTTCAATTAAGAGTTCAGTGAAGGTGCATTGTTTCTATCCAAAGTTTATCAATCCTTCAATTCTCTGACGCCCAGTTTAAGAACTTCTGTTGTAGGACAATGCTTCTCAAGTTTTAGTGTGCAGGAGAATTATCTAGAGAGCCTGTTAAAATGCAGATTTATGGGCACTCTCCTAGGAGATCCTAAATATGAAAGTCTGAGGTGGGGTTCAGGATGGTATATTTTAAGCATAAATCCAAAGTGATTCTCACAAATCAAATTCTAAAATCATTTCTGAAAGATAAAAGCTCAGGATATAGAAAATGATTTGCAAAAATATTTGGGATGGGGTGGGGCATTTGGTGGGTCATTATTCTTGGGTCAACATTTCAACTTTGTATCCTTTCTTAGACAATAATAATAATAATAAGAATTTATAAGTCTTCATTATTGTACCATTATTAATCATAATAATCATTTATTGTAATAAATGTTATTCATATAATTATGCAGATTCTTATATACAAAAATTGTAGTAGGCTGTTTACATGTGTATAGAATCTATTATAAGAAGTAATAATCATGGAAGCCAGAATGGGTTATTATTTGTTGCATCAACATTCTTCTCTGAAGGATACAATTTTTAGAAGACAAGCTTTAAGATATTTGACAAAATATCAGTAAAGCGTAGCAAGGGGTAATAATCGTAAATGAAATGCAGTGTAGTCCTGTGACATTGGAATCATTTCAGTAATTTTACAGTACATTTGAATTGCGGCACCATTCATCCGCTGAGTTTCCATTAACTTTGCTTAAAATCTCTCTGTCCACAAAGAAGCACAAGTGTCAAGTTTCTCCTTCATGCTCAGAGACCTGGCTTGAATCACAATGCTGCAGAACATAATTGTTATTAATTAAAGCATTCCTATCAGGCTGGGATTTGTTTTAATGTGTATTGAACATGTTCATAACCTCTGCTGTCTCCATTTTTGGAAAGGAAAAATAAGAGAGTAGTGTTCTTTGACTCTTCCAGCTCTCCTGGGGTTTCCCTGGTGTCATTGAATAGCCTTTTTGATTGGCTGATACCTTAAAAAAAAAGAGGGGGCACAGTATTATAACACGTTGCAGAGCAGCCTCATTATTGTCAAATTAGATTCACTGACCTTCACTGCCATTTCCCAGGAAGAGACAGGCAGCATATCAAGGACGGTGTGCAGTGAGTACATCCACAGTTAGTGCCACTTAACAGTAACTCGCCTGGACATACCTTTGTGCTTTTACACGTTGGCTTTTTAACTCCTAGCATATTAAATACTATGATACCTAAATTTAAGTGAGTAACATACATTAGAATATGTGTAGGTTTTCATTTTTGATATAATTTCATTTCAAAGGACACATACAACACACTCTCCCCCCTCCTCTCTCAGGCATTGTAGATAAAATCCACAACTTCCCTAAAGTATAGAAAAAAAGTCAATACTCTTGTACATTAAAGGAGAGCTGACACGGTCACAGTTCGTAGTTGAATTAAAAACAAAGCAAAACAAACTATATATTTCCTCTCAATTTTCAAGTTATTTCCCTTTAACTCAGTGTTAAGAGCATAACCTTGGTAGAGGTACCATTGCTGAGGGAATTCATTCATCATTCACCAGTTTTCTTGGTACATTTTGTGTTGTAACAGTATATCACTGACTGGGTATTTAATGAAGAAAATACCTTTATTTCCTGCAGGAGGTTAGGAGGTATAGGGACCTTTATGTGGAAAGGACTTTCTTGCTGCTTCATCCCATGCTGGAAGGTGGAAGGGCAAGGGGTATGAAAGAGAAGGAAGAAGAGGAGGAGAAGGTTCAACTCATTCTTTTTTAGGAACTCACTGCCGGGTTATTGAACCTACTCAACATTAATGGAATTAGTCCATTCATGAGGTCAGAGCTGCCACGACCTAATCACCTCTTAAAGGTCCCACCTTGCAAAAGTGCAGCATTAGCGATGAAGTGTTCAACCCATGAACTTTGGGGACACTTTCAAACCATAGAACCCATAGATATTTTTTAGGGTCTGGTAAATGCCAGTCCTTCTCTACAAATATTTTGTATAAAGACTAATTTCTAACTATTATATGTTACAGAGAACATACACTGTGGATTATGCTAGATATTTAAAGCAATCATCATTGATAAATCTTGAATAATAAGTGACAGTGTTTTAAAGTGAATCTTTATCCACATCTGTTTAACCTCTTGATATGATTTGTAATCGGCCTTATTTTACTGAGATAAAACAGCATGTCTCATGCTAGCTTTCTGGTAATTTATAATCCATTTATTACACTGATCTCAGGGGAGGCAATCTCTTGACACTATCCTCACATTATGGCCTAGAAAATTTCTCTTCTTGCAGTCTTTTTATTTTTGTTTTTATGGTGATTCTGCTGTTTTAGTTTATGACAGTATTTAGGCCAATCAATCCTACATGATGGGAATAATGAAGGTTAGAAAACATGAAGCTTCACATACAATATTTAGTTATTATTCCCTTAAATCATGCCATCTAAAAATAACCCCAGACCAAAATTTCCAGATTTGGGGATTTTTTCTTTCTTTCTTTATTGTACAGGGAGTTGAACTCAGGGTAGCTTTACTACTTCACCACATCCCCAGCCCCTTTTGTTTTTTATTTTGAGATGTGTTCTTGCTAAATTTCTTAGGGCCTTGCTAAATTGCTGAGGCTGACCTTGAACTTGGGTTCCTCCTGTCTCAGCCTTCCATGCTGCTGGGACTATAGGTGTTCACTACTGCACCCAGCATTTGGGGATTTCTTCGACCAATCTCTCTATCTCTATATTATGTGACTAACATAACACTCATATTTTATGTACTGAAATTAGAAATACAAAGGAATAAATGTATGGCTTTATGAAAAGCTCATTTAAGTGTCTCTCTCTTGTTTTAATCTCCCAGCACTATTAGAGGATACAAATGTGGAAGCCATTGGGCTCTCAGTTGGCTGCATCTATCCAAATAACTTACAGGCTGCTAAAATCACAGATCCCTGAGCTTCTCCAGGAGTCACTGTGTTTTCAATATAAATTCTCAGTGATAGTTTGGGGAACCACTGAAGAGTTCACACAGATATCTCAGCTTCCTTTTTATGAGTGAAGTTTGTTTTTTAAGGATCTGGGCTTGGGACTGTACTGCTTTTCATGCTGTGTGGATTTATTAACTACACATTGAATAAATGTACGTGAATATACAAATGACACAGAATCTGCCTCCAACCTTTACAAACAATGTGATCTAAGCATGTTATTTCAGCTCAGTTTCCTCATTTGAAAAGTGAGAAATAATAATAGTACTTTTCTACTTTTGATTGCAATGACCAAATAGAAGAATTTCTGTGATGTGTTTATCAAAGAGCTGGGCATGTATTAAGTGCCCAATAAATGCTATTTGTTGGTACCACTTTCAAAATCATTTCCACTTTTATTTTTTATAAGTAAAATGTGTATATTCACGTATGTTTTTCTGCCTTGTAGGTTTGGTTTCATGTACCATAACAGGAGTAGTCATGCTTTATGAACTAGAATGTACCAAAACATACATTGTGAAACGGAGGTGGGAGTTGTGTCATATGGTCGTTATCATACCCATGAGCTCAAATTATAATAGTTTTATTTAAAAGGAATAAAAATAAAATATGCTATGTTGGCTTTAACACATTGCATTTTCCTTTCCTTGGGGTTTATTTTATTGTCTCTCAGAGTGTGTCCATGCCTTTTGAAGAACATGGGCTTTAAGATCATGAAGTATCCACTGAAGGATGTTCTGGATGTTGCGTTTGGCAAGCCTGTAGAAGTGTGGGCCCTTGTTATATTGACAACCTTGTGTCTCACTCACTCTGGGAGGTAGATATTTTCAACTTTGGGTAGGAGTTTGGGCTATAAAAAGCCAATACAGGATTAAATCATGCAGGACCCAAAGAAGAAAAATTAGGCTATTACTGAAAGTTACTTTCTAAGTGCCAAGACTTATTTTGAGAAGAGAGGTAAATGAAACTGAAGATTTGCAGTAGACTTCTCTGTCAGTTAACATTTTCCACAGTAAGATGCATATCAAGCAATCCTGAACTCAGTGCCTTAGAATCATGCATTTGTTTTCTCAATTACGTGCCTGTGAGTTGGCTGGTACAGCCTGGGCTTGGCCCCATGCACAGGTCCGCCATGCGCCTGTTTCTCTCATCCTTGCTGGGACCTGTTCTCATCCGGAAAGTAGTAGTGAAATACAGGGTCAGTGGAACGTGTAAGTTTTGCATAATACCTAGACTGAGGACTAGCACTTTGACTTCTTGCATACATTCTGTTGGTCAGACCACAGTATCAGAAGGATCAAGCCAGCATCAGTTAGGTGGGGAAATATACTCTACTTTTAGTAAGAGGAAGTGCAAAGTTATGGTACAAAAGACATGAATCCTGGGTGAATAGGGTAGGGGGGAAGGATTGAGAAGAAAAATGCAGTTTACAAAAGCTTTTAATAGCCTAAATTACTAGGAAAGAAGACTAGGAAATCTGGGGGTGGGAAGTGCAGAATATATTTAGTTGAATTATAGTTTATTCACTATCTCCTAGAAAACACGGTGAGACTTAAAAGATCCCGGGATCAGATATAGGAAGTTTAGCAACTACAAAACTACTTTTGTTCTAGAATTTTTTTGGTGTTCAAGATCCTAAACAAAGGAAGCTAAGTGATCAGCGCTAGAATATTGAATCTCCAAATATTTTAGTGTTCCTTTATTTGCTGGTGGACTCTCAAGTGAACTGAAGCAAAAATAAACTTTCTAGTGATCTATGTATTTCTTATCATTGACAGAAAATGAGGCTTCTGAGTATAGCATATGTTAGTAAGTTATTGGTACAAGAAAAATAATTTAGGTCTTCTTGGTTTGGGGAGAATTACAAGCACCAACCTATCTGATGTTAGATGGAATCCCAGTCATTAGGGATAGTCCAAAAAAGAGTTAATCTGTTGCATAGATAGCTATTTCCTCCTGAAGTTCTTATGTTGTGGAGACAAGAATCTCGTCAGCTTACACCTTATGTATTTTCACAAAATGGTGGGGATATGTTGAGACTTGTCATCTTGTATCTCTTCTTTTCAAATCAATATGTGCTATTTTCACACCTAGGACTTCCTTCTATAAACTCTATCTTGACAGGTAAGTCTGATTTTGAGTATATATAAATGCATATATATTCATGACATGCATGAGTATGCATGTTTGAACCCCAGCACTACATACACAATGATGTCTTGGAACAACAAAAGTCATATGAAAAGCTTAATAAAATTGATTCTCTCTCTCTCTCTCTCTCTCTCTCTCTCTCTCTCTCACTGTCCCTCTCTCTTAAAAAAATATTTTGACAATTAGCTGAGACCTGAAGGTAAGAATTCAGGTTTGAGAAGAAAGGGTAAAAATTATCATTACACTGTAGTGAGGGAGTTCATGGGAAGACCTTTTAGTGAGAAGCCAAGAGAGGTTCTGTTCTATATGGCTGGAGTGAAGAGTGTGGGTTGGATAGGTAAGCTTGGGAATGGGGAAGGCCCAGCAGTAAGGTTGGACAGAAAGGCGAGGCTAGATGGTACATGCCTTTTAAGGCTTTTCGCAGAAAAACTGAGGCAACCTATTGACAGATTTTATACCAGAGAGCTAAACAATCAGATTTCTGTTTTTAAGGAAATCACATTGTAGTATGGGGAATGGTTTGAATGAATTTTGTTTGGATGAATGTTACAATAATTTAGATAAAAGACTGTAATGATGTAGACTAGGGTGGTAGGGTAGTGAAAGTTGTGCTCATTAAATGAAGGTATGAAAGCTGTTTTGAATTTGAAATAACAGAGACTTAATGTATTTGCTGTAGGACAAGAAAGAACTGAGCAGAAAATCACAGTCCACAGTCTTCTGCCTGAAGTAGCTAAGAACTATTGATGGTTATTCACTGAACAAGGAAACATCAGAGCAGAAGCTCGTTTTGAGGAAAGGAAAAGTTTGATTTTGCACTTGTGTTTTGAAGTGCCTTTAGACTTCCAAAAAGAAGCATGCAGTAAGGAGTTAGATATATGGGCAAAAAAGCTCAGAAAGTATGATAAAGGCTGTAAATAGAAATACAGATATTTCCAATGTCTAGATACTAACTGAAATCACTGGAGTAGGTGAGGTTCTCTAGGGAGAGAACATAGGATATGAGAGAATGGTCTCAGTTCTATGGACGAATATTTAAATGTCAGGCAAAAGAAGAAACACTTGTAAAGAAGATGGAAGGGAAGTCCAGAAAGGAAGAGGAAAACAAATTACTGCCGTAGACAGTTACACATTCACATGATTCTCAACAGCTGCCCTCTATTGGAGCCCTAGGAGGTATTAGATACTATGTGGTCCCAAGTGCTTAATGTGGATTAATTCATTTAACCATCATAGTAATTCTTTAAGGTATTATTATTAACTCCCTTTTATAAAGAAACTTTCAGTGAAAGTAAAATAAAGTTAAAGGTCACAAAAGCAGATGAGATAGAGCCACAGTTGATCACAGAACCTCTTACTCTAGAGCCATAACTCTTATCTGCATTTCCTAAATCAACCTAATTGTTCAGCAATACAACTGTATGATCTGATAAATAAAAACCAATTTAATTGGTATAAAACAGAATCCCAATTCAGATATATCAGAGTGGAATATGAAGGCAACCCAGAATAAGAGCGGGACTTGGGATTTGCAAATTTATCTGCATTAATACTCTTACTAAGAGTTCAAAGTAGCAATTTCTGGATGGTACAGTTATGGATTATTCTTATTTTTACCTCTTTATAATTCCTAAATTTTCTAACATTCATGTGTTATTTTTATAATTAAAAATCAAATGTAATTTTTAATTGTCCATCTAAAGGTATTCCTAAAATAGTTAAGGGAGTTATGCTTGTGGAGTGCATGACAAAATGCATTTGTACATATTAGATATTGAGTATGGTGGTATCACTGATCCGATATCACATCACCACACTTTGCTTTAAAAATGAATGCTTTTTAATGCATTGTTAATAAATGAAATGATGACTGTATTTAACATCCAGACTTCATTGCAGTAACCTTTCACAGAGTGGATGCCAAGTTGTGGAAACAGTATTTCTAGTGGAGAAGGTTAGAGTGATGGCTCTTATTACCACCATTATTTTTAAAGTGGTGGAGATGACCATTCTTCCCAAGCAAGCAAGCCACTATGAAGGCCAAGCATGCGTGACCAGAGTTTAATGCCATAATCAAATAAAACTTGCGTCGACAATCATCTCACATGAATTTAATGATATGCATAATTGTTATTCTACTGCATGGTGATCAGGCATGACTGTAAGCAGTTCTTATAAATGATGGTAATTTGTACGATTTTACCATAGCCAAACCCAGCACAAGCAGAATGAATCTGGCAAAACAACAGATGATCTTAGGGTGAACAGCAAGTGGGGAATCTGTGTTTCTCAGCACATTGATCTTCTATCCACAGTCTGATCCTCAAATGATCTTCTTTTATAGGAAGGAAGGCAAACAAAAGATGATTGAGCGGAAAAGTCTAAGTGCAGAAGAGGAGAAAATTAATGTTGTTAGTTATTCTGGATTGGATACATTCCCCCTAAAATCACCTGGTGAAATCCTAACCTTTCTATACCTCAGAGAGAATATGACCTTATTTGGAAATAGGATGAGAATGAAATAGTTAGAATGAGGTCAACTGGAGGACTTCTAATCTAGTGTGATTGGTGGGTATGAGAAATAGTCATGTGAAGACAGAAACGGGAGAGCTTCTGGGAGCGTGGAGGTAGAAAGCCCAGCATGGAGCGGGGCTCTTGTGGCACCTGTCTCTTCCAGCACCTTCACTTCTAACTTCTGTCGCCTCTGAAGTATGAGAAGGTTTTCATTTGTTCTAACACCCAGGTTGTGGTACTTTATTCATGGCAGCCCTAGGAAATTAATATAACAGCATTGTAACTTTGATCTCTCACTCAGAATTGAGCATTTTTCTTTGTTTTCTTTCTTTCTTTTTTTTTTTTTTTTTTTGGTACCATTGAGCCTCATCTCAGCCCTTTTATTTATTTTATTTTATTTATTTATTCATTTTTTGAGAAAGGGTCTTGTTAAGTTACTTAGGGCCTTAACAAGTTGGTGAGGCTGGCTTTAAACTTGGGATCCTCCTGCCTCAGCCTCCTGAGCTGCTAGGATTACAGGCGCACACCACTGCGCCTGGCAAATTTGAAGAACAAATATTTTTTGAGTGTCTTCTGTTGGATTACTATTACATTAGACACTGATGTTAATCATCACTGAATGAGATAAATACAGTCTGTTCTCTGAAGAGGTTTATAGTCTGTGAATCCCATGTTTGCATTCCCCTGGCATCTGGTTGTACTAGACCAACTGACACGTTATGTTCAAATAATTTGTTGCCATGTCTGTTTTTCCCACAAAATAGTCAGATATTAAGGATGGAAAAATAACTTCTAAAAAGTATGCTTACTGAATGAAAAAAGAATGAATAAATTCAGTAGAGGGGTGGATGGCTAATGATATTTAATGGTTTAATGGCAAAGCAGAGATAATAGAAGTGTGTGTGCATGTGTGTTTGAGTTTTAAAAATTAAAATATTTTGGCATCTTTCCACATTGAGAATAAAGAAATGTTTGGGACATTTTCAATTACATATATTAAAGTGCTACTGTTTCTACCTTCCTGTAAGTTAGCAAAATATTTTATTCTTTTTGGTGATATTATAGACTTTGTTGCCATATTATTGCCATATTATTGAATTTTAAAAGTTGTTTATTTTCATGTCAAATTTACAATACTTTTTAACTTTTTATGATCCATTTCATTTTATGGATCCATAAAATCCAATAAATATTTTTATTAAAAAAGAATTCATTTAATGATTATAGTCATTTAAAATTTCTGTGCCTATGTATGTGAGCTCTTAAGGATGACACTCCAGGGAGCAATTAGACATTTTATAAACTGGCATGACAGGAAACGATAAATTCATGATTAATTGTCCTTTCCATGTATCATTCCAGTGAACTTATAAAATCAAATTTAAAGATTAGAATATAATAATTTATAATTCTTCTCAGCTGTGGCATTCTCTACCCCTCTGCCCATTCCCTTGCTTCATCCTCAAATATTTGCATAGTGCCCAGTGTATTTTATTTCTGATGCCTCCTTCCCCTGATATTAAAATGCTGTAACACATGTGCTTTTTTTCATCACTTTTACCTTCAAACTGTAAAGCAATTCAGAAAATAATAATAGCTTCGTTATTCTTCTGCTCAGAGATAATATGCAAACACTCAACTCTGTTGGTTGCTTCCCCTTTACTTGTCAGCTTAAGCTGGATGTGTTGGTGGTACATGCTCGCCTGCACTCCTCTCAGTAGATGTCATTTCCTGAATCCAGCTAGTTTTTAGTCTACATTCACTCTAGGAAAAAAAGTGGAATAGTTTTGGGAATGCCTGTAGCTTTGGCAGAGATTGATACCATCTTGCCATTTAACTTTTCCTTATTCACCAAAGAATACTCTTTGGGAATTGTGCTGCCCCCTGGTGATGCACAAAGAAACCAAGTTTATTAGTACATAATGAAAAGGAAACTATGCTTGTTAGCACATATCACACTAATAAGTGCAAATTCCAACACACAGTCTGCATAAAAAGTAATTCAGTAAAAAGCATGTAGGGGTGTAGGGTGCCACTTAACACTCTGATATTTCAAGAATTATTTGGTATAGCTTAGAAGTGAAAAGAAGGGGCAAGAAAGATAACTCATACAAGGAGACAGAGGCCTGAGAAAATTAGAGTCCACCTCCTTACATAAAGTCACCGTGGTTAGGAAAGTCATTGCCTCCATCAAGAGTTACTGGTGATCTTCATACAGAAGATGTCAGCAAAGCAAAACTTTACAATGTTTCTCAAATAGAACTTTATTTTAGTAGATACAATTTTATTGTGATAAATTGTGTAGTCTAAATGAGATTTCAATGTGTACACTCTCAATTCATTTAATTCTGCTGGAAAGGATGCTTCTTTTTTTATCCCCTAAGATATTTATAGAGATTTTTAGAGTTATATACTATGGTAGATGGTAATTTTGTAGTATGTCATTTTTATATCAGAGTTGCCTGCTTTGAGTTTTATCATGAGTCCCTTAGGATGTAATAATGCTCAGTTGATGTCCCATCACTGGGTGCTACATAGGGGCCGTCTAGGTGATTTTGAACATAGACTTTTAAAACTGGCAGTGGCTTCAGAGCTGATCTTACCTAAATCTTAAATTACTCAGACTTACACCTCCACAGATTATATTATGGAGAAATTAAATTATTTCACATTATTTTATAATTCCTACCTTGACAATATTTCAACTACAACAGAGATTCTCTATACCAACTGCCTCCTTTTTCAGATATCTCACCACTCTATCTTGTCTCTGTGTTAGCTTTATTCTGTTTTAACCAATGTTTCCTTGAATAAACACAGTTTTGAGGGATAACTACAGTGAAGAAGAAAATTCTGGCACCATTCCACTCCTGAATTTCAAATCTGTTAAGAAAACAAATCCTGGGATGTGCACAGACTTTACTTGCTCATCCTGAATTGGTGTTTGTACACTGTTAATTAAAAAACATTAAATAGAGTAAATGCTTGCAGTAGTCAGGGGCCTCTTTGCAAAAAGCCCCCTAGCTATTTAGAGAGAAACAATGTAGGAGTCCCAGAGGAATTTAAGTGTTACCCATGTTGCTATGGAACTTCACAGCTTCCAGTCAATAGGATGCTTTATGCAGGTTAAGGTCCCCAGAAGACACTTGGCCCTCAAGTGTGCTGACTTTTCACAGAGGAAAGAGAAGTACATATTTTCAAACAAAGTATACTTACTTAGCCACGTACTGTTTTTCTACCAACTTAGCAACATATGTTTCTAGAGTTCTCTTGTAAACAAAGTTTGGCACTCTTGTATGGGCTATTTATTTAATGTCGAGGTTGAAAACAGGGTGATGTCAACAGAAGGCAGAGAATGGAAGAAGAAAGATAATTCTCAGTCTCTGGCCATTCAAAATAACAGATTTGGTGGGCATTGGTGTTATTAAGGAGTTTAGTCTAAACTGGCACATTGAGTGATTAATTCCTTTTCACCGCTAGATTCTTGAGCTGAAAGTGAGAGATACTAACCAAAAATTGAGCAACATTGTCAAGATGCCAGGATGATGTAAGGCTAAATGAAACCATGGGCTTACATCCAACTTCCACTGTGAAAAAGGCAAGAGTAACCACGCCCCCTGGTGGAGGCAGCAGGACTCACATGTAGGCTGCATTCCTTGGGCCCTGAATGGGAGGAGTGTAGATTGGGATCAGGTTCATTGATTCTAAAGTTAAGTGGGGTCAAATCAACCAGGATTTTCCAGAACAGCGATTGAAAGGGAGCAGTTTTGAAAGATGAGTGAGAAGTCAGAGTTCTGCAACATAGTGAGAGAATGAAGAGATTCGAGGGCAAGGACTAGAAACACAAGAATGCCTATGGATTTTCCTTATCAAACACTGGTGACTTGGCTCATAAGTGCGTGGACAAAGCCAAGAGACTTGAGTGCTGAGCTTCAGGAGTAAAACGCACTAGGGAGCAAGTTGTAGAGTGAGTGGACTGGGCAACTTTAAAGCTACTGGGTCTATAATAATTTTTTGATTTATCAAAGAAAGCCTGTATAGCAATGTATAGGAAAGGTTTCAGTGTCACTTATAAACAAGGGTCTCCCCTTCTCTTCAGTCTAGAAACTAGTGAAATTCTAGGATGGCATGTGAAATTTGTACTAGAGGAGAGCTAATTTTATACTAGACAACCCTGAAATTTATAACAATTGGTATCAAAATTTTCTTCATTGGGGAATATGGCAGTATAATTATGAGGTAAAAGGAGGCTGTGATTGCAGATGTATGACCAGTCCTTTATGTGACCACTAATCTAGCAATGTCTGGGAAATATCATTCCCAACCCAGCTTTATGAGTCAGGATAATGGTTTGAAAAGACCAACTTTCTCTAGTGTCTGACTTTCCAAGTGCATTCTTTTCTTAACTCTAACTATAAATTTTAAACTTAATATATAAGGACCATGGGAATTTCTATGTGTGTGTTCATATATGACCAAAGTTTTTGACATATGCTTTAGATTTTTTAAGTTTATAGAAGTCTGAAGAGTAAACATACAATTGCATTTAAAGCTTTCTTTTTAAGTTCTAAACATCTGGTTTATGAGTGTGAAATATTAACTGTTAAATAAAGATTAAGACTAGAAAGTAAAAGTATATGTATCCTGGATTTTAGCTATATTAGGTATTACTTTGTATTATTTTGCCACATTATTATTAGTATGGACTCCTCTGAAGACACAGTAAATTAGGCATAAATCTATAAAATTACGTGCATTTGTTTGCATGACAGAAGCACTGCATCTCATCTACCCAGAAATGATAGCAAACAGAATCTTAGATCTCCATGAACTGGCTAATAACAGAGAGGAAAATTAAGTTCCACTTATTGTAAAATAAAATTAAAATAATCACTCAAATGAAAACAGAATGAATACTTGCATGTGAATTTTAGGGGATGTGAACTGAGTAATACACATTTTTGGAAAACATATTTTTAGGTAGGTATTAGAAACAAGGATAGATATGAATTTTGTTGAAGAATTTCAAAGTGAGGTCAATGGAATTAATTTTAGTTTTTTTAAAAAAGAACAGTTGTAGATGAGTTGAATGATGTATTGCAATTTATTATCTTTTGGTTATATTTTGAATATTTCAGCAGAATTCCAATTCATGGTAGATCTTAAATATGAGGCAGGTGACCAGGATTTGATTTAATAGGTTATGAAGAGGTAGTAATGTTTGAACTAATTTGCAAAGTATAGATGCATATATATACACCAATAGAAATGCAACATAGCTTTTGAGAGTTCATGCTCAAAGAAAAATCACAATATTGAAAAAATATCCCTGGCATTCATGCAACAGAATCCTTTAAGCAGTCTTCCTAGAACAACCAAAGTTACAATGATATCAAACCCATTTCTATCCCTGATCTTTTTCTGGTTAACTTTCCTATATTTAATTAACTTCTACTTGAATGAAGTGCAAAGAGGAAGAGACCTGTAGTAGAGTCAGTTGAATATTTTATTAATCACTCCCATTTTTAAGAGTATAAAAGAATTAAATCAGTCTGCTTTTACTGCACCCATTTCTTCTTTTCTTTGCCCATAAGTCACAGATAATAAAGGGTAAAACTATCTAGGATTTATGGACATTTTTATCACTTTATTGCTAACTCATGAAACATTTCAAAATAACTCTGAAAGTCCTAATTTCCAAGATACCCCAAGTTTGAATTCCTGGTGATTAATCTAATAATTTTTGCTCTTAAAACCATTTCTTATATAATTTAAGATAAAGTAGTTAATAAGAGTATAACAGATTTATAAAATATATAACATTTTATGAATGTTATTTGCTATAATAATTTAATATTCTAATTCTTTGATATTTAACTGATATTAGGCTGTGTTTGCATTGCACGTGTCTCGCAAACTTTTCCACCAAAAGTTTTCATGAAACTTTTGAGTACTTTCACTTATCTTGGAAGCTGATAATATAAATGAGATATAAATTGGTCTTATGATGTCATAATTATCTTTGTGATTTAGACATTTGTGAGTATCAGAAAATAACATTTAGGTTAAATATGAAGCAAGGAAGTCCAGCTAGAATTCCATTATTTCAGTAGCTATCCATCCATTAATTAAATATTTGTTGGGTTCCTCCTAAAGGTAAAGTACTTCCAAATGCTATAAAATAGTCTCTGCCCTCATAAAACTTACATTCTAAATAAAGATATAATATGGCAGATGGTAATTATTAAATATAATGTTTTGGAACATTACAATGTTTTGACCACTCCAGGTATCACGTGTGGACCAGTATTGGTCTATTCCTAGTCCACAGATACATCCACAAATCAATATTAAGCATTTAGAAACGTTTATACCAACATCAAAGACAATAAAGATGGCCCTGTGGCAGGATCTAAGTGTGTAAGTGAAGCATCATAGGAAATGACATCAAAAAAGCAGTCCAGGTTCAGGTGGTTCCAGGGCTTTGCAGCTCTAGATAAGAACTTTATAATTTTATTTGAGTGGTTTGAAAAAAATCAGTGGGGTTATTTGAGAAAAGGAGACAAATGCTCTGAATTAAAGGTTAAATAATATAAAGTCATTTCTATGTAGTATAAAATAGACTCTAAAGGTACAAGAAAAGCAGATACATTAGAGGAGAATTTATTGAAATACTCAGAGAGTACTATGGGGTCTTGCTAAATCACTGAAGCTATCCTTGAACTTGGGATGCTCATGCCTCAGCCTCCCAAGTTACTGGGTTTGCTTGCCACTATGCCCAGCAAGAGACTACTCTGTTGAAGTGGGGGTGTCAATCATGTTGAGCTCATAAAACCTCTAGTAGTGCCTACAGATTTGTGTCCCTCTGATTACTGGTAAAGAAAAGGGAGAGAAGTTGGCTTCCTAGATTTTTACCCGAGTAATGGGTAAAAGGGATGACATTTATTAAAATGAGGTTGTAGTTTGAAGGAAATTGGAGGGAAGGAGTAGATAAATCTTTTAGGAAAAAAAGTTTAAATCTGGAGAAGGTGTAATGTCATACAACTTAAGGCATTTGCAGAGATGCATTGGGAAAGTGGTTGGGGAGGATAAGAGTGGATTAATTGTGGGGATGCTTGGGAGTAAATCTAATTTTCAGAATTTATATATGTATTATATTATTTCCTTAGAAGCTTGTTTGATTGTTCAACAAATAAATTTCTGAATAAAAAAAAGAAAAATTTGATCTTGAAGTGTTGGAGCAGATTCTCTATGCGCACTGACTTGATTGAAGCTCATTTGTAACTACAAAGCATTTTTAGAAACTTGGCTATCTTTGTACCTATTTTCTTTTTCTAATGTGAAATAAAAAAATGAGAAAGGAGTGAGTCACAAATTTCTTGTTCAGGGAGCCAAGTTTCTCCATTTATAAAATTGAATTGCACTTGCTGAGATTGGACTACCCCAAAATGCTTCTGTTATGCTTCTAAAATCTAATCACTATCACCTGCAGCACCCTCTGTGGATTTCTAGGAAGTGTGGATTACT
This sequence comes from Aplodontia rufa, assembly GCA_004027875.1. Taxonomy (NCBI): domain Eukaryota; kingdom Metazoa; phylum Chordata; class Mammalia; order Rodentia; family Aplodontiidae; genus Aplodontia; species Aplodontia rufa. The sequence goes on from PVKS010000590.1 coordinate 133,749, forward strand.
AGTAGCAGTACAACTCTGTAGTTCCAATTTATAAAAGATAATGTAGGGCTGGAGTGGTTGCTCAGCAGTTACTGGGCTTGCCTTGCATGTATTAGTACGTGAGTTCAAACCCCAGCACCACATGCACAATTAAGTGTCCACACAATGAAAGCCACATGAAAAGCTAAATAAAATTGATTCTCTGTCTCAAAAAAAAATGATAATGTGTCTGCAGCATATAGATAGTTCATATGCTTTTGGAGCATTTTCACTTGAATAATATATTCTACTGTTGAACCCAAATAATTCAAAACCAGTATTTGTAGATGTTAGTTAACCAATGCCATGTTTTGCAAAAAGAACTACTCATGAAATCAGAACTAATTTTGACTCCTTCATCTTCCACTAGTTAATTCTCTAGTTCTATTAAGCTTTCTGAGTCTCAGTGTCCTTATCTGTAAAAAAAAAATTAAACATTAAAAAGATAATTATGCATTTAATGTGATTGCTCTGACAATTAAATGGCTATGTGCTTGTGAAGCACTTAGAATTTGTGGCACTACTAATATGTGGATGGGAAGTACTTCTAATAGTATTTCAATTTAATACTTAAAAATTGGAGTAATATAATTTGAAGTACAAAATTAGAAGTGGTAAGTTATTGATAAATTGGAAGCAACATTCCAACATTTTGTTTATCAGTTAGCAAGAGCTAATGAAGAACCTAGAGCACATATAAAAGCTAGAATACTGATATAAACACACATACACACACATGCACTCTACACATGTTTCTACTCAGAAAATTTAGTTTGTTTTTTTAACTTTCTCTTCTAGATGACTAGGTGAATCTCACACTCTATATTTTTAAAAGCATGTATTCTTTTCTCTTCTAGATGTTATAAAATAAACTTTCTCAAGAGTTTACATTTTAAAAAATAATGTAAGTCATGATTTCATGGAAAATGTCAATTTTGTATTAAATTACAAAATTACCAAAGTTGTTGGTAAATTGGGTTAATATACATATATCCATAAAAAACTGGCATAGTTTGGAATGGTTCTTTAAATTGCTTTTCTTAAATTATTTTTAAAAATCCTTCCTAAAAAGAAAAGTCACTTTTTATGTATAAAATATATATCTATAGCTTGCATAAATTTAGAAATGGCAGATAAAGAAAACCACAAATATTATCACTGAGAAATATTTCAGTTAAATGAAAATATTTTAGTCTATCACTGTATTTTTTCCCAATGGATGTTTTATGTATACATATATATACATATACATACATACTCTTAAAAATATCTTTGAAAAATATTGGTTGTCTTAAGGGTCATTTTAGTTTTTGAAATAATAATAAAAGAGATAAAACAATTAAGGTTGTCACTGAAATAATTATATTTTAAAGAGCATATTTTATTTGGTGAAATCTTAACAAATTATAATCAAGTGGTAAATCTATCTAAAAATGAGCATTTACAAAAAATGTAACCAAAAATTGATTCTATTTTATCCTGGCAGGAATGTATAGTAAAATCAGTTTATGATAAAAAATGCTTATTTGTATAATTTGTCATAAAGTGCATATTATTTTGCATCATGAAATATATATTTGTCAGGAATTGAAAATGAGTCATGTTGAGAAAAGGTATCCTTCTCCTCTTAAGAATTGATCAGATATTTCCTGTGATGGGATTAAAAATAGCAGTGTATAGTTTCCTTTCCACCTCTATCTCCAGGTAAACAGAAAGCAATTGAGTTTAAAATTTTTACTTAACTTCTAGAAAATATTGTACTTATGAACTTTGTTAACCACTAAATGTATAAATGTTTTGTTTTATACAAAAAAATATATTTTTGCTTCCCCCTTATTACTAGTCACATCTTACATAAATAAAGAAAATCATAAATCATTTTCTTTGTTTAAAATTGAAGCAAATGCTATAAAACTCTTATTAGTATTAGTGGGAATTGAGACATTTTTAGTGTCAAATGGGACATTTTAATACCTGCATTTGCCAAATTATCAGAGATAGGATAAATTAAGTAAATTTGCATTGTCTTTTTTCTCATTTTTCTAACATTGCTTAAACCTTTTGACAAAACAAGAAAAAAATTTCAAATGTATTATTACGCAGCACATATCAAATCCATATTTTTACAAAGAACATTAAATGTAAAAGTCATTCCTGAGTTCATGTCTAACAATAAAAATTGTTAAATGTCGGTTCTGCTCTTCATGTGTTATGTCAAATGAGTGTGATTCTTATTAAAAGGTTGGACTTGTACTTGTCTCTTAAAGATTTTGTCCTTTGCCTCTTGATTATAATGAAAACCCCAACTAGAATATATTCTTAAATCCAAAATTTGATGAAACTTACTTTGGAAAACATTCCAAATTAAGTGAATATCCATACACAGGCTGATGTTCTGTTTTCTAACCCTTCAATGTATGGGGTGAGCTGGGAAGTTGGTAGTGACGTCAGCTGTGGAATGTCTTGAGAATAACCCCCAAGTATAACATCAGATCTAATACTACTGAATGGATTTGTAGCACCATTTTCTACAGTTACAGGAAAAGACCTCCTGGAAAATTGCATCTCATAGTGATGTCTGTCTTTTATTTAATTCAAAATCATATAAATTTTGTGCGTGTGGAGAGGCATCCTTCTTTATATGTTATAGTGGGTAAGATGAATTTTGACTTTGATTTTTAAATCTTGTCCAGAGACTGTGAATCAAAATTCAGAAAAAATATATTTGTTTTTTATATACTTTAAAAAAGGAGAGAGAGAGAGGGACAGTGAGAGAGAGAGAAAGAGAGAATCAAGTTTATTTCGTTTTCATGTGGCCCTCATTGCTCTAATAATTTGTTGTGCACATGGTGCTGAAGTTCAAACTCGTATCCTTGCACATGCCAGATGACCACAAGCCACTGCTCCAGCCCCAGAAAAATATATTTCTATTTAATAGAGTTTATCTAAATATGTATAATATTATTTCTAAAAATTTTACATAGTATTTCTGTGTAAAATGATATAAATTTAAGACATAGATATCGTTATTTATTATTCCTTTCACTCTTAGCTCAGAGCCCCATAACATATACTGTGATTTCCCAATCAACATTTGTTAAATAAATCCATATCAGAACAAATGAATGACAGTGCCCTAGTTCTGACTATCTCCTGATGGAGTCTTCAGTTACAATTAATACTTGAAAATTGATTGCAGTCAGAAGTATTATTCTGTTCTAAAATAACCACTACTCTTCTCAATCTATTTTTAGAGGGACCAATATACTAGAGATTATAGAATCTCTCCTCTAGAATAATAGAATTCAGGTTATGAGGAAACAATTTAAATTATAATATGACGTATATTATGATGGAGTCTGTATTAATATCAGGTAAATTTCTCATTCAAGACAGTAATATGACTTAAAAATTGCTTTCTAAGACATACCTGAAAAGTTTGTTAGAAGGAAATCTCAGCTTAGAGTTTACATGTAGAGTATCCGAAGATACAATAAAGGGTCTTCAGTCCAAAGTGTATCTGCTGTACTCCTCCTTCTGACCTCAAGTGTAGTATTAGCAGACTTTTGATCTGAGGATGTGTTACTTATTTAGATATACCTGTATAATGAATGACCAAGTTTGAATTGATAACCCAGGACAGTGGGAGTAGACTAAGGATTGTGTTTATAGTAGCGCGTGTTCATCACTGCAGATAAATGGATCAAGACACAGATGGAGATAAAATGCAGTATGCATTTTGATGGTTAGGCCATGTACTCTGGCATGGGGTTTACTTCATCAGAAGGGTACATTAGTGCGTTTGCACCCGTTGTTCTTATGCAGTTAGGGTCAGGAATGCCATAGGGAAGAGAGTATGGTGATGATAATAGTACCATGATTTATTTTGGCTCTTTCTCATATTTGCTCATCACTATTATAGCTTGTTTGTCTCTAGAATGTGCCTATTGCATATTATTAGCCAAGTCAACATTGGCAGATGAAAACAAAACAAAACAAAACAAAACAAAAAAAGGAAGTCTCACTCTGAAAGCAGTACAAGGCAGGCTATTATCTGTTTCTTTATATATATCTTTATCAATGCTTAAATATATCAGCCTTGATCTGTGAGCATATTGGGAACATCAGCTCTTTATTTTCTTCTTTTAAGTATTTCTACTGGTAAGAGTCCCACACATGGCCACTTTAATTACAGTGAGTGGCAAAGGTCTCATGGTGATAAGGCATCCAAATCAGGCTGGTTTTTGTTGCACACAAGGGGATGGTTGAAGGCACGCTAATCTAGGGAAGAAAGATGTTTGATAATGTTTAATATTTAGCTCCCACTGGCATTTCACCAGCTTGAAGGTTTACACTGTCCCCCTGAATCTGAGACAGTGCATCCAGATTCACAGCAAGACCTCAAGGAGAACCAGATGATGGTCCAGATGGCAGATGACTAATTTGGCAAGCCCTGATGAGTGGAAATTGTTTGCTTTAATTGCTTGTCAAGTCCAGTACCTACATTAAAGTTAAGGACCTAGTACTTCCACAGAAAACAAAATACCAAAAAGTAAATTAGAAGGATTTCCCAGGTGTGTGTAGAGGGAGCAACTAATACAACAGTCCCACAAGAAAATTATGAGAAGATGGTGGTAAGGGGAATATTATTTCATCCAAGTGTACATGATAAAATGTAAATTCTCACCACTGAAGTCTTGCTGTTGTGATATCTACTTTCACAATTGGTATGAGACATAAATTAAGAAAAAGATTAGAAAAAGGAAATTTCACCAGTTTCCATGTTTTAGCACTTTGGGAGTCAGTAAAACTGTATAAGATGATAAAGATTTAAAGAATACAAGATAGGGTCAGCTCTTTTTATAAAGATACCAGTTTGTAGAGGAAAGATAGACTGACAGATTGACTGCTTTGTGCTTGGCTCCATGAATGGAGGGAAAAATATCCAGGACAGCTTCACCAATACAAGGGATGCAACAAAATCCCCAATCCTACAACAAAGAAAGACCCTAAAGAGAAACAGAGAGCTCAGACCAAGAATTCGCTTCAATTTAAGGAGTACAAAGAAATCTGAGCAGAATCCCACCCCACCCCTGTGTGTTCCCAGGACTCCATTCCAACCACATCAGGCGCACCGGTCTCCTACAAGGACTTCACACCCAAACACCACCTAGCTACAATGCAGACCTGCCTGGTAGAGAGTTATTGGGCTCATCCCATCACCAAGGAGCCCAGATCCCAGAACAGCACATAGGTCGGTCAGTCCAGTCTGGCCTGACCCACTCCCCTGGGACCCTACCACCCATCAGCATACTACTACTACTGCTTAGTTTCAACAACAGAGTGGGCAGGCCACCAACCCCATGAGGTCCCAAGTCCAAATACTGGAACCTAGATTCAAAGATGTGACAAAATAAGCCTTCAGGCAGAAACAGCATTCTAGAAGAAAGAGGTCACCAGAGTGGTGGGGTCAGACCCACTTCTTGGTTTATAAGGAAGAAGTACCTGGAGACTAGTCTAGCATTCACACAGGGAACCCCAATTCAAAAATCCAAAGGAAGCTCTTCAAAGATGAAGAATCAAACTGGAAGAGGTTCACCTCAAACCCACAACTCCCATAGCAAGGAGTCCAAGGCTAAGGACCAAGAAGAAAATCTAGAACAAATAATCAGTGATCTGATAATGAAAAGGGACAATGAACTAAAAGAAGAATTAATGAAGGGAATAAATGAGAAAACTGAATAATTGAGCAACTCTATCATCAAAGAAACAGACATACTCACAAAGGAAGTTACAGAGCTAAAATCTGTAGTCAACAACATGAGAGGAACCATGGAAGAATTCAATAATAGACTAACTTCTGTAGAAAATAAAACCTCAGCTATTGAAGAAAGAACTCTGACAATGAGGACAGACTGAGCAAGCTTGAGCAAACAGATGACCAAAAAAAGACAACTTAAAAAACATGATCAGAATTTTCAAAATATATCGGATGAAATGAGAAGAAACAATAAAGAGTAATTGGGATACAAGAAGAAATTGTAACAGGAATGAATGGTATGAGGAACATCCTCAAGGAAATTGTTAAAGAAAACTTTTCTGATATAAAAATAAAGTCAGATTTGCTCATCCAGGAAGCTTACAGGACACCAAGTAGGCCTAATCAAATGACAAATTTACCAAGACACATCATCCTCAAAATGTACAACAGGGATATCAAGGAAAGGAAATTAAAAGCAGCAAGGGAGAAATGTCAAATCACATTCAGAGGCAAACCAGTAAGAATCATCTCTGACTTTTCAACCTAGACTCTGGACGCAAGAAGGTCATGGAAAGAAATCTTTCAACATCTGAATGACCACAAAATGCAGCCTAGAATACTATACCTGGCTCCTCTGGAAAGCAGTGTGGAGAATCCTTAAAAAAATTGGGGATGAACTCACCATACGATCCAGTTATCCCTCTCCTGGGTATTTTTCCAGGGGATTTAGAATTAGTATATCACAGCGACACAGCAAAATCTATTTTCATAGCAGCTCAATTTACAATAGCTAAATTATGGAACCAACCCAGATGGCCCTCTCTGGATGAATGGATCCAAAAACCGTGGTATATAAATACATGGAGTTCTACTCAGCAATTAGAAACAATGAAATTGCAGCCTTTGAAGGTAAATGGATGGCAATAGAAGAAATCATGTTGAGTGAAGTTAACCTAACCCAGAGAGTCAAGGGTCCAATGTCTTATCTCTGGAGGCTGGAGCTAAACCCAGGCCTGTGTGAAAGGTAGCCAATCTCATGTATTAAATCCAGCAAAGGCTTAGTAACACAATATCTAACACATTCATAGATATGTATCAGGAAGGAGGAGGGAGGGCCTGGTTGGAAGGAAGAGGAGGGAGTATAGGGAGGAATCTAGGGGGTATTTCTAATTTATAAATATATACATATCATATTGTTACTTTGAATATTGAAAAATACTTTGTCTTGTGTTATATAATATAAATATATATAATATAAATCATTAAGCAAATTTCCTGTTTTTATACTGTGTTTTCTTAAGTATTTTTGGAGTTAATTATGTAAAATTTAAAATTTCTAAAATACAAACCCATTTCAATTACTTATTATGCTGGATCCAATAACATTTAATTAACATATTTTAAAACTATGATTAGTGCTTTTTAATGTTAAAAATATCAGTAGAAATATATATAAAAGAAATAATATCCAGAAGTTTATTAATAGGTCACTAAGTGTGCTTCATTCAAGATAAAAGATTTCTCAAAAATGGTAGACTATCATATGATAAACTTTAACATTCAAGACTAAATAAAAAACTTAGTCAAATGGGACTCTGGAATGTAAAACATGGTACAGATGTGTGCTGAGACAAAGAAAGCAGTTCTGTGAATTTTAGTGAAAAAGCAGGAATGACTGTTATGCCCATGAATTGTAAGAATCATCTTGGAAGTGCTGTGCTTGCTCATAAAATGTAAACTGGGTTTATTCCAAACTCTTGCTACAGAATTTCACTTTGTAGATAGGTATAGAATATGAGACTCAGAGGGGTAAAGTGACTTGTTCAAGTTCATTTGGTTGTTAAAAACAAAGGAGCCACCATTTGATCCTGACTCTATAGTGGTTCTCAGTGACTCATTTTCCATGTATTAGTAAATTTTGACTGAGATTTGACTATGTGACTGCTTTTCCAGGGGTTGACCAGGCAAAGAGTTTGTCTCCCATGAATTCTTCATTCTTATGAGGAAAGCTAATAAAAGATAAACCAGCAAATAAGTAGTACATTTTAAGATAGCAAAACAACAAAATTAAAGAAGGCAAATAAGACAGAGTACGTTGTATGGAAACATGGATAAGGTTGTAGAAAAGGGTTTTCTGAAAGGGTGACAATTGAGCAAAAATTTGAATTGAGGCATTTTCTGGGAATTTCTTCTGTAATAGACACAAAGTAATAGCTGGTATTTTTAACTACCTCTTTTGCTACACATCCTATATATGTATTCTCTTTGCCTTCAGCAAGCATGGATCTTTACCTGGTGGGCTGACCCAAACGTTCATTCCTGAAGGGGCTGGACCATTAGTAGTCCTGCCTGGATTGGGTTGTTGTTTTCCACTGACCTTTATCAGAAAACATCATGATAGAATTGAGAGACTCCTCAGGGGATACCCTGCCTGTTGGACATTTTCTTCCTTACCTACATTATGACTTAGTAGCCCAGTTTCCTCCCTGACAGTCAGGATCAACTACCTCAGCCAGCCTAGGAATGTCCTTCTTTGCCTGTTGATTCAGGGGCAGGAAAAGCCCAAGTGACTAGGTGACAGTCTTTACTTCTGGTTAAGGGGAATTGTTATGTTTCTCCTGGTAGAGTATACCGTGTGGAGCATGGTGAATATTTAATACGGTGGTTGAAGAAAACTTTTCTGAAAGTGTGGCATTTGTGCAAACATAAACACAGATTTTTAAAATGCATGGTAATGTTAGAATTTTTATAATAAGAGTCATTAAAAACTAAGGAGTGGAGAAATGATTTGAACAATTTGTTTTTAAGAAGATCATCCTTTGTGTGGAGAATGAATGAAGAAGGGAAACCAGAAATTCCTAGGCATCAAGTAGGATGCTATTACCTAAGTTCAGGGGAGATAGGAGAGTGGCTTGGATTAAATTTTTGGTGAAAAATGCAAATTTTACCCCATTGGGTTTATAGTTTGGATACAGAGCTGACAAAACTTTCCATCTCCGTAGAAGTCTAATAGGAATCAGAAATAGTCATTGAAAATATTTGCTGCTTCTTACATTTCTTTAAATATTTTATATTTCAAGATTTACCACTGCTCTAGATTTTTAAATGCCTGACAATCTGGATCAGTATGAAGTGTTTTAAATATGTTAACATTTCTAAAAGAGAAATTACTTATTAGTGTTGAAGAAAAAAATTGAAGAAGTATTTTTTATCAGTTTATCATTTTTCTTCCAGTGCTGGAGATCAAACCCAGAGCCTGGCTCTCAAATATTTTGTATGCAGCAGTTTCTAAATTATGTGCATAATGTATGAATGGCTTGTATACACTGCTCACTGCTTCTTTGCTGTGGGCCTTATACAACTACAGGAGCTCTTACAAAAGACCTTGGGAGTTTTTACCAATCAATATTTTTCCACAATTCTAAGTTAATAGTGGATGTTAAATAAATAATTATTCCTCTTAATTGATATCTCATTATAGGCATTTTAATTTGAGAGGCAAACATTTTTTATTTAATTCTTTTTTTCTCTCTTATTGTTTCTCCTTTATCAGCAAATGAAGTTCTAGTTTCATAGCCATAACAGGCCTGGAGGCAAAAATTGATAATTGGTTATTAATATGGCTATTGTTAACATTTCTTAATTTTGCTTCTATTTTCTCCATGAATCAAATGAATGAATTTATTAACCAATTTCTTATATTGCTACAAATTCTTAGTTCTTGATTTTTTTTTTAACTGAATGAGGATTAAGTCTTTTATTCACTGCTGGATGTAAATCCTAAGTCTAGAAGAATACAAGGCCTATATTTGCAAGTATAGCTACATTTGTAACTGAATCAATACTCAATAGAATAATTATGATTTTATTACAGCCTCATATATAGCTTTAGACCTGGAGTTTCGTTGGGGATGAAAACTCTGGGGAGCACATGTAAATTCAGCTTGTTGAAACTTAAATTGTTGCAAGCTTATAGTTTAAGGACTCTGTAATAGTGGTTGGCAAAGGGGCCTGAATTTTGTTAAGCTTATTTTGGCTGGGGAAGATTTTTCAATTGTGTTTTGATAAACAGCTTTGTGAAATCAATGAAACTTGATGGCTTAAGTGTTGTCTTGTTTATGTTGCCTGATTGTAAAATCAATTGACAAATGGAAGTTGTGAGGCATTCAGTGGAGGCTTCATGAGGAGAACTATGAATGATTTTTATGCGTCTATCCAAACTAATTCTTTAAAAATCAGGCCTGTCTTTCAAGATAAAAGTTATGATGAATATACTATTGATTCTAGATAGTTTGAATCAAGCATAAATATAAACAAGCCTTACTGTGACAAAAATATTTCATAAATTGAAAGCATATATTAAAAACTCCAAATATTAGGTTATTTATCACATTTTCTGTGATATTCTTATTTATCACATTCTCTGTTTATTGGGAGATCTTAATTTTGTTGAAAAATATTTATAAACCTACTGATTCTGATTTTGCATTTTAATAAGCTATATACAAAACACAGCTGGTTATTTATTGAACAGTGGAAATCTTTTTGAATTAAAGGTCATTTCTGAATACTAGTTATAATTACTTTAATGTCAATTAAATTAATACTATTTAATTATAATTTCTTACAAAGCACTGTGCTGTATAGCTCAGCAAATACAAAATAGTAATAAATGCATTACTCTGTCTGCAAAGACTTTATAGCATTTTGTGGGTATCTTATATAATAGACTAATGAAACATGGAATAGCACATGTCCATTATGAGAAGTTAAAGAAAATTCTAAATATTTAGACTATACAGGTAATTTTTTAGGCTAAACAGGTATTTGAATTAATTTTAACACTGAATATTTACCAAAAATTTAAAAACTTAAAACTATACAGATTCAGATAAGTTAATACTATGTATCTCTTTATATATACACACATACACACATACACATACACATACAGACGTACATATAGAGGAGAAGCATGCAACAATACATAGGTGTCGCAGTTATAGTAACAGATTTGACTCCTGACATTTATGTTTTTATGTCAAAGGTCAGAATACTCCAGCATATGATTATGTATTAAGATTTTAATATGGTGTTGGAGCAGTGGCTCAGCGGTATTGTGCTTGCCTGGCATGCATGAAGACCTGGGTTTGAAGCCCTGTTCCACATACACAACTAAGTGTCGGAGCAATGAAAACCAGATGAAAAACTAAATAAAGTTAATTCTCTGTCTCTCACCTTTTCCTTCTTTCTCTCTTTAAAAAAAGAGTTTAATATGACAATATTCAAATATAGATTTTATTTCTATTAAGAAAGCTTTTTGCTTTAAGTTGTACATAAGTAGCAATGGAGAATTGGATATGTTTTAGAGGGGTAAAGCAAGTTTTTTAATTGATTATGGAATTATGCTTAATTATCCCCTGAAATAGAAGTTTGTTCTCATTGGAATTTAAAATAACTAAATCTTTATTTCATAAAGGCGTATGATAGTAATTTTGCTCAGCAGATATTTGTAAGTTTATGAAGACTTTCTTATAAATTTATTGGGAGTAATAAAGATCATGGTCCAGCAGTTTTTCCAAAAGAGTCTCTAATACATAATGAAAAATAAAATCGTAGATTTTGATCTTGACTGCTAAGAAACATGTTCATGATTCAATGCTCATGTTGAATATTATTGTAGTTATTAACAGAAATTCATTTTTACCTTAGTGTTTATTGGTTTAATAATAAGGGAACCTTTCACAAAACCAGTAAAATGTTCAGATGATTAAAAATGCTTTTTTAATTTCATTACAGATTGAACAAACCCACTCAAACAGGCAGAACAGTAAAAGTTACTTAAGGTCAAGAGGAATTAATAGAGTTTAGCCCTTCCTATGTGCAGTCTTTCAGCAGTTAGAACTAATATCACCGTTATCATGATGATAATGATAATGTGATAATGTAAAGCATTAATCATTTGAAAATCCTGCTCTCCTTCAGCAGCTCATTTCTCAGCCATCTTTAGGATTTGTCCCTTTAAAGATGGACCAAGATGGTCATTCAACCTTTCACCATCATGTCTGCGTTGTTGGCAGCAGGTGGAGGAGCACATGAAGAAGTAAAATGGAAAACTCAGACTCCAGTCATGTTTTAAATAGAGTTCTGGGAAGGCATCATACAACATATACAACTTAGTCTCTTGGTCAAACTTACCTCCAAGGGTAGAGAGAAATGGAACCTTTATTTTGGGTGGCCACATACTCATCCACAAAGGATCGTTGGTATTGAGATTTTAGAAGTCTTTGCTGAATGATCCATTTTCACTCCTCTACAAAACTTCTTTCTCAAAGACAACAAATAAATTTCAGCATGGTGTTTGAGGGGTTTGAAACTCTGGAGGGATAAGCACATAGGAGGTTTCAAGACAACAGGACTATAGAGAGAGAGGAAATGATTTTTAGCATTTACTTAAATGTGGGATTTCAGAGAAAAATGTCTAAAGAATATTTAGTGTTTTCCTAGAGCTCCTGTAAGAAAGTGCTACATTCTAGGTGGCTTAAAGAAGCACCAATTTTCTCTCTCACTGTTAGAAACCCAAAGCAAGGTTTCCGCAGGGACATTCCCTCTGAGACTCTAGGTATGGTTCTTTCCTTCTCTCTGTAACTTCTGGTGGTGGCTGCAAATCCTTGGCATTCTTTGGTTTGTAGCTGCATGGCTGCACTCTGCCTCTGTGGTCTTGGGGCTTTCCCCCCTGGGTATCTTCGCATTCATATGCATTTCCCTCTTTTGAAAATGATATCAATCCTGTAGGATTGAAGCTCACCCTATTGTCCTCAACTTGATTACATGTACAAAGACCCTATTTCCAGATATCATTACTGTGGTAGTCAACTTTCCATTACTATAACAAATACCTGGAATAACTTATAAAGAAGAAAGGGTTATTTAGGTCATGGTTCCAGAAGTTCTAGTCCATAATGGTTTAGTGCTATTTCTTTTAGATCTGTGATGAGACAGCACATCTTGGCAGTAGTACATTGCATGTCAAAACCATTCGTGTCATGGCCAGGGAGCAAAAATAAAAAAGGGGACTGGGCTGGGGTGCCACAATACCCTCTTGGGAAATGCCCTCAAAGACCGAAAGACATCCAACTAATCTTCACCTTTCTTCAAATTTACACTATATTCCAATTGCACTATGGGCTGGGGACTAATCTTTTAATACATAGGTTGAGGGGGACATTTACTCAAATCATATTGGTCACATACATAGGTACTGGGGTTGAGACTTCAACGTGACTTTCAGGGGACATAATTCAATTCTAAACACAGCATAACTACAAGTTTTAAAAATCTAGACTAGAAAATTTGTGTTTTGTTTTTGTCTTTATAATGAACTTCTACTATGGTTAAATATCTACAATATCCTTTAAGACTTTTGTATTAAGATTTTTCTTATTTTTGACATGTTGTTAGGAAACCCAGCTTAAAGGTAGTCCTAATTATTAGGATACACCCATCCAGGTTTGTTTCTTTCCTTTTCAGAAACCAATCCCCTTGAATACATCAGGCATCCCCTGTCTTTTCTAAGTGTCTGACACACAGATTGCATATGATTCATTACTCACCTCTGTTCCCAGGGGTTTTGAAGCTTATTTGCACCTTGTATGTTGGCTTGAATTCAGTACAATCATGTAACTCACTTAAAGAAGATAATTTAACTTTTCATACTACTTTTATCAGATTTATATGATTCTTTAGACTGTTACAGATTTGAGTCAGTGCATTAAATGATAACAACTGTGTTCAGGTGGGAGTATGGATCCCTGAGATCTAACAGCTAAAAATTTGACTCTAGGAGACAAAATGGATATCACACACATACATGCATACTCAAAGAACCCATATGTATGTGTATACATGCTTAGGTATCAACAGATTCAAGGCCCCCAAGAAAGATGGCAGACTGAGATAGTGTATTATCACTCCATTATACTTCAGAACATTCAGGTAGATAGATACATGGTGAAGACCCAGTTTATAACAATGAAAGCTATATTTTGTTTCATATCTTTTGTTTGTAGTACATTTAAAATATTTCAATATAAGTTGTTTAACATTTTTAAAAGAGCATTGTAAGGTCTTCCAAATGCATATGTTAGTAATGTATAAAATTTACTCAGAATATCTTATTTTACAAAGATAATAAATGCTATTTAAAAACAAAATTATTACTTTTATCATCTTTTATTTTGATTTATTTACATATGTCCAGTTACTCTATTAGAAAATAGAGTAATTTGCAAACCCTAAAGAAAACCATGATTAAATGAAATTAAATATATTTACAATCTTGATATGGTCACTGCAAGTGGGATTATTTTATCTCCTTGCTGATGCTCCTGAGGAGCTTGCTCCTTCTTGCTGTCTTGGTTAGCATATGTAATTTAGGAATATCAATGTGAAGCTGTTTATCAGTGTGGGGGTTTATGTCTTTTATTTTTTTTAAAGAGAGAGGGATGGAGAGAGAGACAGAGCAAATCAATTTTATTTAGTTTTTCATGTGACATTCATTGCTCCGAGACTTCTTTGTGTAGATGGCACTGGGGTTTGAATCTGGGTCCTTGAGCATGCCAGGCAAGTGCTTTAACCACTGAGCACCCCAGCCCCAGTTTATGGCTTTTAATGGCCTTTAGTAGGCTTTCATTTGGGGAATTGGAATTGCCTGTTGTGCAGTCGTTTGGAGGAAGACTTCATCATTGTTCTTGTCATGAAAAGGTTATGTGACTTCACGTGTATCTTTTGTCTCTGCAGTGTGCGCAGGAACAGAGAATAAACTGAGCTCCCTCTCTGACCTGGAGCAGCAGTACCGGGCCTTGCGCAAATACTATGAGAACTGTGAGGTGGTCATGGGCAACCTGGAGATAACCAGCATCGAGCACAACCGGGACCTCTCCTTCCTGCGGGTAAAGCTCTCTCTTTCTTTCTCTTCTCTTCCTTATGAGTGGACAGTGCTATCAGGGTGTGTAAAGGAAGACCTGCTTGCTTGGACCTTGGAGTTATGCTCTCCTGGGGGGAGGGGTTGTGAGTAGAGGAAGAAGATAAGCCATACAGAAGCACACCCAGGAAAAGAACAAGAGTAACATGGCATGGTGACTGACACCTCGAGTCAGAGCGGTCACTGCTGCCGTAGATTGATCTAAGATTCCGTCAGGGTGTAGTACATGACATCTTGCAAGTCTGTCCTTCTCTCACAGGTTGAGGACTAGCAGAGTCAGAGGACCAATCAGATAAGAATTGGTGACTTTAGCCAATCATCTCCTTTTCTGTTCCCTTTCTGTCACTTGGGACATTTTAAACTATTTTGTATTACCATGTGGAGACTAATAATGACACCAAAAGGAGGGGAGGACATCTGCTTTTGAAACCCTATGAATGACTTAGAGCAGATTCATGGGAAGTTCCAAGAATGTATATGTAATGTATGCATGCACAAAATGTGTATATATGAACTTACCCAGAGATAGCTTGTCCTTTCGGAAACTTCCTCTGGTTCTCATTTAAACTTATTCTGTTAAATAGGCTATTAGCACTAATACCTACAGTTTTGTTTTGACTGGGATAGTTGCATGAAAATCTAAAATGCAAGAAAACTGTGACAAGGTGAAATGGGTATGTGGCCTTTGCATAATTATGAATTTATTATTCAGAAAGATTATTAAGATACATTTTAGTTAATATTATTGCTACATATTTGTTATTATTTTCAATACTATTTAATATATCTCAGAAACACTGTCTAGCATAAATCAAGATCAAAAGATTCCAAGTATTGATATGGTAAATTATTTAGTGAATAATATATTATTTAGAGAATTATGAATTTTAACAATTTTTAAACATGTAGCAAAAATGATACTTAAATATTTTGAATGTAAAAGATAACCATTTCAGAAAATGAATCACCTCAAAACAGAAATAATGCTATGTAGCTTGTGATAACCATTTTAAAATGACTTTAATTTTAGGAAAGGTCAAGTGAATGAAGGTATTCTGTTGCTTGATTGACAGAGCTATGATTCTACAAGGACCAGAAATTTTTATTAATTATGATGCTTAATTATGACATCTTTGTTCATCACAAGTAGATAGTAAAAGTTCTCTGAATCCTAGAAAGAGTACTTTAGAAGCATCAAATACTTTTTTTTTTTTTTTTTTTTTTTGGTGGTTGGGGAGAGGACTGTTGTTTTGAGAAGGGAATACACACAACTGTTTTAGCTCATATTAAACAAACTCAATGACATTTTACAAAAAGGAAAACTAATGGAGAAAACTGAGTTCTGAAGTAGGCAAAAGAGATAGTTCATGGAGTATATTAGATCAGAACTATATGAGAAAATGTAAAAATGTAATCTAAAGACCTTTCCTTTTCTTTCTATGTGTATTTGCTTTATCTTCTATGTGTGAACATAGATTTCATTGACAGCCAAAATAGGCATTAATATTGTAAATGAAAATATTTAAATTGAGTTACATAAAATGTCTTCTTATACCTATTATAATTTTATTATTCCTAAGGCTAAACAAGCCTTTAGTTAATTTTTAACTTTTAGAATATGAAAGTAGGATACAGATGTTTGAGCAAAGTCTATACTGTTGGATATTAAGCTTTTTGAGTGACCACTTTGAGCAAAAAAATAAGCATTAGAATGGACAGATTTGGAGAAACATAAGATAAGGAAGGCCAAGGTTTCTACCTGAAACAAGAATTGGGTTGTTTCTTCAAATAGGTAATTGTTAGTTCCTAAGTAGCATCTCAAAATTTCACATAACCATTGTATTAACCTATGCACTTATCTGTATTTTCATATATATTTAAATCTAACTCAAGCTGGGCACAGTGGCTTATTCTATAATCCCTGCTACTTTGGAGCCTGAGGCAGCAGAATGTGTTTGAGGTCCATCTGGGCACATAGTGAGACCTTATATCAAGAAAAAAAAAAAAAGATGAACTTTACTATTTTCCTTTTCCCTTTTTTCTCACTGATGGCGTATTTTTCATTTCATATGTTTTCTTCCTTTATAAGATAATCTTTCCTAATCATGACATTTATTTATCCATTTCAAAAATGGTCTTAATCCAAGGATACAATAGCAAGTAATTTATTATCATTGACTTCAATGATCTTGCAGTATTGGAGAGGATTACAGATGTATATTTAAGTATATAATATATGTATGTGTGTATACATATACGTATGTACAAGCCTGTATATATATTTATATGTATTTTATATTGTTGCTAAGACACATGCACACACAAAAGAAGAACTCAGACTCATAAAGAAAGTATTTTCTTGGGTTAATTGTAGGCATGCATGTTGGGAAAAGAAAAGTATGGCTAATTTTGAAGGATTCTGGACAGTTTTAACCAAATATTGAATCACAAGAAAATGAATAGGAGCTCCTGAGGTGAGTGGGTTGGAAGACAAGGACATTCCAAGGGAGTAACTTAAGACACATTGAAGCACTAAGTCAAAGTTAATAAATGTGTCCTTTGTGAGCATTGTTCCAAACACTGGGCATTTACATGCAAATAAATCACATGGTGTTTCTGCTCTCAAAGAACCTACAATACAGTGTAGAGGGAGAAAAGTTTGATGTTGGACTAAATTATTGCATAGGGAGGCAGTGAGACTTACATAAGGTATTTGGTAGATATTAGCACCCAAGTGACAATTTAACATTTCAGGATTAGATGAGATAGTCAAGGGAGTTTGAAAGGAGTAAGAGCAAGAAGTGAGCAAAGGATAGAAATCTCTGGATTTCTCACTATTTGGTAGTTGGTGAGTTTAGTGTTGCAATAATTCTTCTTACAAGTCCTGAAAGCGGAGACTGTTTGCCAAAATCTTCATAATACTATACTATTGGATGATCTATTATTTCACATTATACCTTGGAACACTGTAAAAGCTCTCTGCTTAATGTAAGATTATATTCCTTCCGCAAACCACATTATGGCCCATTTGGGTTCTTAGTAGATTTCCTCCAAAACATAATCTTCCCACATTATAATAAGTGGAACCCATGTGAAGAAGATGTATTTTCCAACATACCATCATTTCCTGCATGTTTTGAGTTATATCAATGAGTAATAAACTTGCATTAATCCATTCTATGGATCACATATCACTCAGGTACATTTATGTAATTATAATTTATTGAACAACTTTTCATAGAAGTTTCACAATTTCCCTTTCTCTAAGAATGACCCAAATCTCTTATGCGCTTAGAGAGGCATCACAGGTAGTGAGCTTAAATTTCATTCTGGATTTATTTTCTCTCTTTAGGAGTGAAAGAAATCACTTTTGTTTGAACAGAATTTTCCATCCTTATTTCCATCTCTAACCAGCAAGGTAGTAGTGTTTGGTCATTTGTTTTGTTTTATATGAAATCATCACAAGTTCTGTGAACTCATGAAAGCAGGTTATGCAGATGCCCTGTTTAACTTATTTACAATCTGATCTTAGAACAGTACCTCAGATATAGTAGGTTCAGAATTTGTTTAATGGACAAGTGAGTATTTTTGTTAAATTGTGAATCCTGACTTTGCATGAGGTGTGTTCTTTAAATGAACATGCGAGACTCTCTTCAGTCATGTTATTTCAACAGGCTAGGTGCGCAGGCATGAGACAGGCTGGGTCCATCAGACTTCCTTTCCGTGAGGATTTGGGATTGTAGCCAAGAGCATTCATTTTCTGTAGGAGTTAGTTTCTTATTTGCTTGGGTAAAAGAACACAGCCTTCTTTTGTTTTGTGGTTTGAATGTCAGAGAGGATGTGCAAACAACAGAACACAGCCGAAACTCTGAAATAGACACAAAGAGCTGAGAAAGAGCTATTTACCCAAATTACTGATGTGGGAGCCATTCATTTCCAGGATCTAGTATGCTGCTTAAGACTGGTTGGGCCCAAACACGGCAACTTCATAGTAATTTCATAATCTCCCCACCTTCCCATTAAGCTTTGTAGGATTCTTTCATTTTATTATAACTAAAATGCACCATCTAGTACACCTCCCAAGCTCTTAAGAAAGCAACAAAATGGGCCTTTGAAATTGGACTGAAGATATATACATAAGTATTGCTTTGAAAATCTCTATCATGATTTGGAGACACCTCCCTTCATCTTTGTTAGATACTGTAGTTTTGTTGAAACACTTTTAAATGCATTATTTTCGAAATGCTTTTATTACAGCAATCTTGATGCTCCTTTAACCCAGCTGTCTTGCAATCTCCAGTTTTTGCATTTCTTTTCAGGGAAAAAAATCTACTTGATTATGTTAA
This sequence comes from Aplodontia rufa, assembly GCA_004027875.1. Classification (NCBI taxonomy): domain Eukaryota; kingdom Metazoa; phylum Chordata; class Mammalia; order Rodentia; family Aplodontiidae; genus Aplodontia; species Aplodontia rufa. The sequence continues at coordinate 152,857 of PVKS010000590.1, forward strand.
CATTCAACCCCAAAGACACCATGCAGTTGGCTACAATAGGGCCTTAAAACTTATTTACTATGTACTTTATCATGATCACAGGTTAGGGCATATAGTAGAAAGCAGCAAGGATTAAAACTCACAGACTTGGTGCTATTGTCTTACACTTTGTGAACTCTCTAAGACAAGGCAAAATGTAGCACATAATGGGAATGAACTGTTAGACCTTTACCCTCATTAAAATTCTTGGAGCCTTTTTCTTCTTTGCCACCCCATTGGTCTTCTGTGCTAGTGCTGGCATTCAATAACTCAGTGCTTCTAGAAAGGTGCCTGACCTACCAGCTTTTGTACCTTAAATTTATTCCCTCTATTTTATATATCCACTTTAAGCAAATAACTCTTCATTGTCAACTCTGTGTAAAGAAGTGTGATGTGTAAGTAGTGTATATATAAGGAATATAAATACCTATCCACACCCATGGCTATAACAGGCAATCATTTTTAATTTGTGATTTTATTTCAGTTGTAAGCAGATTGTTGTGGAAATAGTATATGTTGTATTATGAAGAAATAAATTTAGAAGTTGGTATATGGACCTGGAATAGCAGCATCATAAATTCATTGGACCTCTGTATGTTGTGGTCCAAAAGCCTTAAATTGTAGTGATTATACATGTCTTCTTTTAGTAAAGAAAATAAATGAACATATTAAGACATCTTTTAACATAGCACCAGCATATTCTATCATCGATAGTAAAAGCAGTGACTGAGAAGTCGGATAATACAGTTTTTTAAGGCAAAAATGATAAAATGATATCTTCTCTCATAATAAATAACAAGCACAGATTGTTGTGAGGATGTAAAAAAACTTCTAAAAGCATAATTTGTTTTTATTGTGTAATTTGGAAGAACTAGGTGGGATATTTTGAATATACAAGAAATAATACCATTTAAAATTTCTTTTTTAAGTATAAAACTCTACAGAAATCATACAAATATGTAGTTCATTTGTCTCAAAAAGAAGGTATCCTGTCTTAAGATGCGTGTTTTTCTTTTATTTAGCAATACACATTTTCTGATGCTCTGAACTGTCACCTTCTCTTATTAGGCTGTATAGATGTATATGGTGTTCTTCACAGTGAGGATGCTGCTTTACACCCACTCCATGGCACGTGAAATTTGCGCTGCTTTTCCATTGCTGGTAAAGGCCTGATTCTATTCCATCTTCTTTCTCACACATCCTCCTCTTCTGGTTCATGATACACATTTGCAGGGAGGCAACGCAAGATGTAACTTGATGCTTACTGGCTTCCTACGGTCTAAGACCTTGAATTCGTTAGTATGGTTTTGTTGTAATAAAATCACAAATGATGCCTGGCAATAATGATTTTTGAGTTGCAGCAAGTGACTGTGCTTTGACCTGTTCCTTAGCTGTTTTCAATAAAGATGGACAACCAGTCAGGCTCACTAAAAAGTTCTGAATTATTCACATTTCAGCCTATCTCTAGCTGTAGTGCCAACTTTTCATTGTCCTTTGGCAGTTACCAGCAGAAGACCAGAATTCATATTTAAATATAAATAGATAATTTACAAAGTACTTATTTCTTTGGGTGAGAAAATGATTTATTGAATAGTTTATTTAAATACAAGCTACTATTGCCTGTCTGTTGTTTTTAGTTTATTAAATACCAGGCAGAATGACTTGTGTGGAAGAGATTGATTAGAATCAGGATGAGAAAAGTAGATTTTATAATCATTAAAAATTGGAGAGGAACACACCATTCTAATGAACCATCTATGCCAATCTAAAGCAGGCCCACATGTATTACTTTCTTACATTTACCAAAAAGATGAGTACAATATTTTCTGATACAATATGTATTTTTTAAGAGAGAGAGAGAGAGAGAGATGGTGAGAGAGGAGAGAGAAAGAAAGAGAGAATAAATTTTATTTAGTTTTTCACGAGGCTTTCATTGCTCCAACACTTTGATGTGTACGTGGTGCTGGGATTTGAACTCATGTCCTTGTGCATGCAAAGCAAGTGCTGTAACTGCTGAGCCACTGATCTAGCCCCACAAACATGTATATTTATTAAGTGCACACATTCTAATTGAACTTTAAACTAAGAGCGTAGAGGCATCATTTTTTTTTAAATTTGTAACTTGAAAAAGTGGTATATTTATAACTCTGTTAAACACTGGACAAGTAAATAAGACTCCTATGCCATATATTTTTCTTTAGCTGTTTATTCATGGAGCATAGTAGTCTAAACTTTTCTTCTATGTCACTAATTGGGATAGATGGTAAGAGAGGATTACAAAGATCAACAACCACGTTTTTAGAACTTACCATCTTTGGGTTCAAAGAAGTATGACTTCAAGAATTATACTGGTCAGGTAAACAAGCATTGGAATAACACTGAGTTTTCCAAGTATTTTAATCTATGTATTTGAAATACATGCAAATTTGCTGTTGTGGTAAATGGAAATATTTGCTGCATTTGAACATATTTGGTGATGTAGTGGGTGAGATGGAGAATACTGAAAGGGAACTAGAGAGAATAACATTATAACATGTCAGTTGGGTCAAAGCAGACATTCTGGGTTAAATGAAATTTTCAAAGCTTTGATAGTTTCTGCAAGCTGTTTCTAAGATCGTTAAACATAATACATATGCAGTTTTGTGTGTATGTATTTACAGCTGGTTTTTGAAATTGAAACTTGATTTTCTACTAAATCTAATCATGGAACTTGTATTGAATTCGTAAAAGCTATGCAATTTACACTTGGCTTAGGAAATTTTTTTTTCTCAGAGGTTAAGTACTGTTTAATCTGAAAATATACGTTCAATCAAAATACCAATGTTCTTCAGCATTCTTAAAAGATAATTAAAAAATAAAAATGTCTATATTCTTAATTTGGCACCTATTAAAGCATATTTTTTAATTTTTCTTCTTAACCATTTAAAGAACATATTAAATAAAATATAAGAGTTGTCTCTGTATCTTTAAAGTATTAGAAGAAAACTAAATAGAAGGGAAACTTTAATAAAGACACATTTGAGAAGAGATACTTTAGGGAATATTGGAAGAAATATGGAAAGAAGAAATAGACCAGTATTTCTAATTCAAATATTTATAAATGCATATGTACATAAATGTAAGTTAGTGACTATTTATATTTGAGTATGTGTAAATGCAAATTAACAACCACGTTTGAGAATCAAGAATTAGATTACTATTAAATATTAACCTTTTAGAGATTTTTGAGGGAATATTGTTAAAAATAAAACTACTGAAAAATGAGAAATAACTTATTTCTGAAATAATAATAATAATAAAGTTGCTCTTAAAAAGCTTTTGATTCCCAAAATTACCATGCATTCTTCAGATAATAAATTTCCATTTCCCTACTGCATATGTACTTAAATTTACAATGAGTATATTAGGAAAAGTGTCCTTTATATATAACTCTGAGCCCTGTGGTATTTAAGTTTGACTTCAGATTTGATTATAGTGAATTTATAGGCTGATCTTAACCTTAAGTAGAGAAGTAGCAAACACATTTCTCTCTATGATTCTTTAATACTCGGTGCTCATAAAAACGGAGGGTATAAAGGTTATTTCTTCACCTCTCATTTGTAAGCAGAAAGGTCTTTGGTTCAAAGAGTAGGTAGGACAAATGACATTTAAGTGAGTTTTTAAGATTAACAAAAACATTTTGGCAGTGGATTTCAATTTTGAAACCAAACATTGGAATTTAACCAAATAAAACCTTTTTGAAAATTTGCAACTGTGTACATTTTTATTGACTTTAATTTTCTCTGACTCTGAAAATGAAGCACTTTGTTTCTTTTCAAATAAAGAGCATACTCCCATAATTTTGTATGAAACCAAATCAATTTTAAAGGTCTCTCTTTGGTCACCTAGAGTATAATTTAAAGATCAAAAGTGTAAAAATAAAATGTGAAACTATTGCATTTAGAAATACTGTAATTATTTCTTGTGATCCCTAATTTGAATCCATTTGCTATAAAATATTACATTAAAATATATTATGAAAGTGGTAAAAAGATAAGGTTTTAGTAAATATAAGCCTCTTCAAAATCACTTCCATTAAATTTCTGCCTGAAAATCAGAATATGTAACTGAGTGTTGAAGTAAATCTTCTTTATCAATTTGATGCCCCCTTTGTTTCCAGAAATAAATGTGCCTTTTCATGGTGCCTGGTGCTAGTTCCTGGTAGCCCCTCAGCAAGCGGTAGCTCTGTCTAAACCTACTGGTCTGCTTCCTTTCTTCTTTGAGTCCCTCCTTGGCAACTATCTGGGGCACACCCAGAAGAGTTGATAGTGCAGGTTTACAAAGCTTTTCAGAAGCTCAGCTTTTGGTTGAGCCCAATTTTGTATTTTCAGATAGATGAAATTATAAGTCAAATGCTCAGTTGTTTTAAAGAGGCAATCAATAGCTGAAAACGCCAAAGTTTCTTCAAAGTTAGCGAAGGCTGTTTCGACAATCTAACAATCATTTCATGGAAGCACTGGGAACTATTCATAAGAGTATAAGAGAAATCAATGAAGCATCAATAAAGCATTGGCAAGATTTCACCATAAAAAAAGTATAAAATACAAGCAAATAGGGGTTAGATGCCTGGATTATGTTACATTCCCCCTTAATCATTTTCATCCTTTCTGTTTCAAGTCCAAAACTCTCAGGGTAAATTCCAAAATTTTTTTTATGATTTGGCCCCTGCCCAGTGTCTTATCTTTCTACTGTCACTATGACACTAAATTTACTGGCTATATTTCAATTGTAACCAGGTTCCTTTCTGAATTCATCTAATTCTATCTTTCTTTTTTTTCATTCTCACACTCCTTGCTAGGTTCTGTTCCAATTTTGGATCTTTGTTATCAGTCACTTCTTTAAGGGAACCATTATTAGCACCCATGTTGTACTGAATCCCTTCCCCTTACATGCAAACACAGCACCCATGCTTTTCTGTAGCACTTCCACTATAGCAGTTATTAAAGCACCAGTTCAATTTCTGTCCACCTCCTAAATAACAAATACTAGGAAAAGCCATGTCTACTTCCTTATGGAATTTTAGCATAAAACCCAGTGTCTGTCATATAATGGCTGCTCCGTAAATACTTATGAAACAAATAAATTTATAACAATAAGGAGTTCTTTTATTCTTTATAATTTTGTCAACCAGGAATAAATGCAAAGGAATTATTTTACATTATTTACTTTTCTAATTGAAGTTCCTTTCCACAGTGTCCTTTTGTGTCTGTAGTACCTTTTATTTTTGATTCTATGAAATGATTTGGTTACTAACAAATGATGTGCTACTCGTGGTGGAAATATGGGAAATTGAATTAACGTTCTTACACGTGCACATAATAGTCTAATGGACATTTAGGTAGTGTAGTTTGCTTCCCAATTGTGTTGCTTGAATGAAGTCACATAACCTACATGGCCTTATGCATCTCCTTCTCTTGGATGACATCAATACCTGAGGGTCCCCCATTAATATGTTCCCCCCTACCAGTTGTTTTTATTTTTACTTTTTTTTAAAAGAGAGAAGGACAGTGAGAGAGAGAGAGAGAGAGAGAGACTCAGTCTCTATTGAGTTTTTCATGTGGGTGCTGGGGTTTGAACCCCTGTGCCTGTGTATGCTGGGCAAGAGCCGTAACCACTGAGCTGCCGCTCCAGCCCCTACCAGTTATTTTTAATAAATAAGGACTCTATGCTTTTGCATTCAGTTTTCCCCCTCTATGGAATGGCTTTTCACACTTCTCTTTTGGAAAAATCACACATCCTTTAAGAACTTGTTCTGAATATGTCTATTCATCAAATAATGTGTTCTCTAAATTGATCTGTACCTTTATTCCCAAACGTTACCATCAATACAAGCAGAACTAATGTCTTCTGGTCTTCTGTTGTTTCCCCAGGGAATTAGGCACATATCTGCATTATTTACGTATGTCACATTGTGTGGGACTGTGCTGGACTATAAGATGTACTTGTCCTTTTGTCAATTTATGTAGATATTGTGCAAAGTAAGTGTTTAGTAAACTTTCATTTATTGAATAGAAAAAATAAGCTTGTTTATTCCCAGTTAGTATTCTTAGACTAGAACTATATTTTCTATGATAATAAACACCACACAAGCAAGCATCTTTAGATCCACCTCCTAAATGCCACTTGCTGAGATGGATGCAAGGCACTGTGCTGGCTTTATGGCTATCTCTGTCTCCCACTCCTTATTAAACCCCTGTTATTAAGTGTTATGATTATAAGTGATGAAAATTAGTCTAAGAGAAATTAAGTGATATTTTAGCACTGTGGAACTAACAGGCAAAGTGACCATTTGGCTCAATTCTTCTACTTTAAAACTTACACTCTTGCACTTTGCCTTATCATTGCCAATACGTACCAGTGAGCCATCTATGACTTAGAACAGGATTTCAGACGAATTAGCTAATCTATTAATTAACTCACAAACTTTGATAAAAGGCTAGGAAATTTTTATAGCCAAGTCATAAAATTCCAGAACTATATTCAGTAGCAGGAGATAGGCCTTACGAGAGCCACCGTAGATAGGAAACCTGGGTAGACCAAGGATTACTTGCAGGAGGAAGTGGGTATGAGGAAGACATCACAGAGAACTTTTGGGACAAATGCACTCTTGACTATTTCGATTTTACAATCAAAAGAATTAAGCATTCACTTATTCAACAATGGATGTCTCTTGCCTGCGAAGTCATTGTAATTTATTGTGCTGTTTTCTAAAGAGTACAGACTATATTAGTTAACAGTCCTGAGCTCAAACCTAGAAAATACCTAAGAAAAACAGATAATTAATGCTATAGATATTTCCAGGATAGACTCAAATCCCTCTGAAAACAATGGTGACACCTTGTTTACCATTGTGTCCCCAGTACCTAGTACCCCATCTGGCATAAAAATAGGTCTGAGATAAATAAAAAATGATTGGATAATATCCATAAGGATGTAAGAAAGATTTGTAGAGGAAATAAAGCTTGAGTGAGTTGTGAGGTAAAAAGAAGAGGGATTATGACAGAGAATAGGTGAAGTCACTCTACATGTACATCCACCTAGAAAAATCTCCTACATTTCTTAATTCACAATGTAGATACAAGAAAAAAAAGGTGGTGGAGGGGGATAAAGAATTAATTACTAAAGGAATATAGAGTCTGTGGTTGAAGAAGTAGAAGAAAAAGACTGTGTAAGCGTCCTGTAACAAAACCCACAATAATCGGTTTATACAGAAGAAAGGTTTATTTTGTTTCACAGTTTTCAGTGCATGGTCAGTGGCTCTGTGGCTTTGGACTTGTGACAAAGCAGAATGTGTGGTAGAGCAAATTTGCTCACCTCATCATGAGCTAGGGAACCAAAGACAGGCAAAGTCCCACAATTCTGTTTGGTGACACCCTCCTAATAGGTTAATCGTAGGAACCAAACTTTAATACATGGAACTTTGTGGGACATTCAGCATCCAAACTCTAGCAAATTCTGAGATCTCAAGTCTGGGCCGTTGGGCAAATGTGTTTTCCTGGCCATAACAGTGAGCGCAGTATGAAAACAAGTCCTTGCAAAAGTTACCTGGTGAGGGTGTTCTTGAGTGCCTCTGAGTGTTTCAGGAAGCCTTCCTCATTGAAATTGTGCTTTGCATCCCAAGTAAGGTACACTGCCAGGGTTTTGTCAACCATCAGGTAGGAGGGTAGCCAGGGAATGGAATTGTTCTTAAATCATTTATCAGTCTACCTTCTATTTGCAGAGAGTAGATGACTTCTGCATGTTCAACCCCCTTAATTAGATTCAGCAAACAAGAAGTTAAGCTTTGCAAATGGTAACTCATTCCTAAGCCTTTTGGGGCAATAACCTAGTTGTCTTCCCAGCACAGGTAGTTTCCTGAAGAGCTTGATTTAACCTTTTGTTTGCTAAATGCAATTTTAACACATTTAGAATCAAGGTAAGTAGCTCCATTTTTTTTTTTTTTTTTTTGGCAGGAACTGATTTGGAAAGTGGTCCAGATGATAAAATTCCGCAAACTCTGCAGGGAAATCCCTTTGGAATCTCCCTCCTGTCAGTTAAAGGACCTAACTGCTATCAGTGGGCTGTGTCTGTGTGGGTGTTTTGTCCTCAGTTTCATTCTGTTCCAGGAGGCAGTAGCAGCAGCAGCAAATGCTTTATTATTCCTTATGAAGTAGGCTGTTGGAAATGTGTCAGCACTCTCTGGGCAGCAACTCATTGTCCTTCCCAAAGAAGCTGAAGGTATCAGTTAAATATCCTGTGGGGAAAATGAAGTAACAGGAAAGAGGTCAAGTCCCTTAGAAAGGAACAGGCTTGCAAGGGAAGAAGAGTAAGCAGTAAGTACAATGGGACAGGATGGATTTGGGTGAGCAGAGAAGACGCCATGCACACAGGAAGATGCTAATAACTAGAGCATGTGTTAAATGGGTTTCAAGTTGTTTTCCAAATAGCTTGGATTTTTTATTTTTTGAATGGAGTAGTTTCACCTTATAGACCTTGAACTCCTCTGCTGGAGATTAATAAGGCACCTTTTGCCTTAGTATCTTTGTATTTATGCACAATTTGTCTTTTTAATGAAGAGATTTCTCCCACCCTCGCCCCCAGTGATGTAATGGACCAATTTCATTTTGCTGATGAGGGCACTGAGACACAAAAAGGTTAACTAACTTGCCTGTGGGTCGTGGATTCGTAGCTGGCAGAACTTAAATTCAGGACACTCTGAAGACTCTTACCCAAGAACTCAAACAAGTCGAACTTTGCAAATAATTAAACTAAATTCCTGTTCATTTTTATTAATGTATTTATACTATATTTGTCATTTTACAAAAAGGAAAATCTTAAATTATGGCATGTGCTTTCAAACAGAAATGTATCTTTTTTTTTTTTTTTTGGTACCAGGAATTGCACCCAGGGGTACTTAACCCTGAGCAACATAACCAGCCCTTTTTTATATTTTATTTTGAGACAGGGTTTTGCTAAGTTTCTCGGGGCCTCACCAAGTTGCTGAGGCTGGCTTTGAACTTGTGATTCTCCTGTCTTAGACTCCTGAGCTGTTGGGATTACAGGTGTGCACCGACCTGCATGGCTCATATTTTATTCTTAATTGATGTTTAATTGTCTGTTCATGTCCTGTTTAAGATTCTCCTACTTTCCAAAATTTACATATGAAAAAATATACCCTGCTGGCACAAATGCTGCTAACATGATAGTCAAATCCATTGAGTAATGAATTGCTTAGCACAGATTCAATAGCTCTTCTCAGACAACATTTGAACTATTATGTTCAGAAAAAGACCCTAAATTTAAGAGTAGAATTGACTGACTAAAATGTGACTGTAATAGGCAGTTGGGACAATATGTTCCAGAAAGTCATGCCTCCAATGTTAACAGTTAAAAGGTGGGGATGCATTGACCCTGGCAAGGAAAGTAGGAAAGGGAAGCATGGTAATTGTTTTGAGATCCTCTGAAGGGCTCTCATCGAAAAGAGAGTGGTGCAATTTTGAGTTGTTCCAGAAGACAGAATTAGGCAGAAGTTAAAAGGAGTCATATTTTGGCTTAAAATAAAGAGTTTGCTAACCATTAGAACATTCTAACAAAATAATGGGGTGCCTTGTAAGCTTGGGAAAATGGACAGGAACTCTTAGTTGAACACCTTATATTATGTAGGCACCCGTCCATTTCTAGCACAGAACAGCAAAAAGAAAAAAAGAAAATTCAAGAGCCTGGCATGTTTTAGGCACCCAGTTAATGTTAGTGACTTTTTCTCCCTTCCCTGAGTTTTTCTTGTACATATTCATAGCAATCCAATAACATCATCATTTATATCAGTGTTTTCCAGAAAGTCTGCCCAACATCAAAGTATAAAAAATAAAAAGGGGGGTGCAGCTAGGTCTTGAATTTACATCTCTCTGTTCTCAAATCTCACATCCATTTCACTGTTCCCCCACTCTACTACCCAACTTCCTCCAGCCTCCAGCCTCAAAAAAAGAAAAGAAAAAAAGTCTGTTCTAAGGCTGTGGAAACAGCTAAGTAAGATCAGGAAAAGGGGAATATGATTTCATGTGCTCGCAGGAAGTAGTTCAGAAAATTCTGAAGTCCTTTTGTTCTTTTTAACGCTTACAATTTCTTGGACAGTAAGGTACTTGCCTGAATGATGCCCTGTGGGATGTGACTTCTAAGAAGATGGTAACATTTCTAACTTTGCAGTGATAGGATTAGTGAGGAGGTTGGGATAACTGAATGCACTCTGGCATTGCTACATTCCCAAGTGCTCCCCTCAGGTTTCCTCCGTAACTTTCTTCTTTTATGTGATTTCTTTCATTAGTGGGGTCCAATAGGAATTTTGAGAGTTTTAACAAAGAAGTGTGGTGTAGAAAATATGGTATTGCCCTTGAATGTACTGCTTGTCTTTCTTTCTTTAATTTCTCTGACATCTCAGCTTTAGACTTTATTTTTTTGCTGTTGTTCCAAGGATTAAACCCAGTGACACTTAACCACTGAACCACATCCCCAACTCTGTTATTTTATCTTATTTTTTGTTTGTTTTGAGACAGGGTCTCGCTAAGTTATTAAGAGTCTCACTAAACTGCTGAGGCTGGCTTTGAATTTGCAGTCTTCCTTACTCAGCCTCCCAAGTTGCTGGGATTAGAGATTTTATCTTGGCCAAAGTTAGCTGAACACATTTCACTGATCTCTCTTGACTAACAGTTTTGCCTGTTAGATGATGTCAGGGGAAACGTCTCTGTCTACCTGCTGAGTTGCTATAGAGGAATCCTATAGGTTTTATATGACTCTTGCTTCCACTGTGTCTCATTCTTCCCTATCTAAATTGTACATATCCATGACTCATTTCTGCCACGTTGCTTGTCTCAAATAGTTAATGGAAAAACAAAATCCCCAAGTTGTATACTCTCCAACTAATACTGTGATCTGAGACAGATTTATTTAATTCTCTGAGTGTTCTGTTTTCTAAGACGAAAATATTACATTAAGGCAATACCGTATAGCTTTAGTTGATATTAAACTGTGTTCATAATTGTCATAGTCACATGCCACATTATGCTTATTTCCTTTAGTATTTTTATTTCAACATTTCCTACATAAAAATATATTTTAAAATTAAATTTAATGTTACCACCACAAAGGAAATTTCGGTATTGCCACCATAAATATAAAATAATAAAACATCAATGCAAAGAAAACACCTAGCTACTAAAGACTTGAGGCCTGAGGCTTTCTTTGTTTCTTTTTTAGAAGAAATAGCAAGAGTTAGAGATAGAGACACACCACTGAGGTTTTCTCTTTGATGTAATCAGAAGGAAGAACTTCCACACAATGTGATTCAGTGCTATTTAATGTACTCTCTGTGTGTCTGAAATCACTTTTTATACCACCCTTTGGGAAGCATAGGACTTAGTTGTCTGCAATAATCCACACATGGTCTTTACCTTTAGAGACCATGATCTGGAAAACTAATTTAATGAGATTCTAACAGTTGGTGACTCAATGGATTTTTTCATATTAGGTTTTCTGCATGAATTTTAGGTTTTAGGGATTTTCCTGAAGTAGTTACATATTTTGGAGCAGTGTCATTTCTAGCAGTCATATAATTTTTTTTGAAAGAGAAAAGACTTTGGTGTCTGATAAATTTTTTATTTGACCTTGAAGATATTCCTTAACTTTTCAGTCTCTTTCTTCTTTGGGAAAGAACAGTACCCAGGAGGAGTCAAATGCAATTGTAAAATGTGAAGAATCTACCTACATTTCTGACATACAAGGAATGATCAAACATATGCTTTTTTTTTGTGTGCGTGTAGGGCACAGTGGTGCATGCATACCTATAATCCCAGCAACAAAGGAGGCTCAGGATTGCAAGTCTGCGGCCAGAATCAGCAACTTAGTGAAGTCTTGTCTCAACAACAAAAAAAGAAATGATCTGAGACATAGTTCAGTGGTAAAGAGTTCTTGGGTCCAGTCACCAGTGTGGCACTGCTCTTATCTGTCTTATATATTAGAGTTTTTTTCTTTTTTTGGTACTGAGGATGGAATCCAGGAGTGCTTTACCACTGAGCTACATCCCCAGATCATTTTTTTTTTTTTAATTCTGACACAGGATCTCATTGAATTACTGAGGCTAAGCCTTGAACTTCTAATCTTCCTGCCTCAGCTTCTTGAGTCACCTGGATTATATGTGTGTGCCACTGCTCATGGCTCATATTGGAATTTTCTCAGTGAGGTTTTATTTGAAACAGGGAGCTCTGCAGCTAAAGTTTGCAACCTTCTCAAGTCAGCATCAGCTGCTCCCAGTTGCAGGGAGTTGTCTGGATTTCTCAGTAATGGAAGCCGTCTACTACAACATTCAGTAGAGTCAATGGAGATAGATCTGTGCAGGTTTCAATAGTGCAAGGTGTGTACTGTTTGAACAAAGAGACAATGTTGCATCATACTGGTCTGCAGCAACAAGTATCAAAGCATATGTCTACTTCCTGTTTTGTACATAACTTTGGGTTCTATAAAACAAATTGCTCAGGATGATGTTAGCTTGACTCTTTCCTTCCTGAGAAGAGAGAGGAGTAAGGAACTGGGTACCAGAAACTTAGCTTTCTTGACCAAAACAGGATGACATAATTCGACAGGTTGCTGATCAGAATAAAGCTCTGGGCCTTAGGCTGGCACTTTGTCTAACATTAATAGCTTGTCAGCTTCATGTTACTAAAATGATATTATGGCTATATCTCACTTCAGGTGTGTTTTCTGACTATAAAAGTTTCACAGAATAAGAAAGGAAGTATGTGAATATTGACCTCTAATTTAGACATGTTTAATCAACTAAAAACTTCAACCCTTATGTCAGAAGACATATTTCATCAAGTATGTGATTCTGTCATCCTTAGGAAGGAAGATGTGAATGAACATTATATTAACCAAAAGCAGAAAAAACCAAACTAAGTCAAGAAAATTCTTTACTCATCACTATTCAGTTTGTCAAAATACATGGAAATTTTTAACTTTTAATTTTGCCTCAAATATAGATAATCATGTATATTTATACAGTAATAATTTTTCTCTATGTATATTTATATATATTATATATTTTATCATGAACAGATGCAGCAAATTCAAGGTGAATTAGGCTACATAATTTAAATTATTAGTTGAAAATGTATAAAATAATATTGTTTCCAAAATCAGTAAAAATATGCCACAAAGACACATATTCTAAATAGGTTAACTTTGAATATTGCATCCTGTACAGAGCTAGGAATTGTGTTATCTGCCAGAGTTACCAAGAAAAACAGGACCAAAATTTTTTAACCCTAAAGAACTCATGAGGCAATAGGAAGAAAAGAAATCAATCAGATTATTATAAGGAAATCAAAGGTAACCAAACAGAGTGTGAACAGAATGTCTGGGAAGCACAACACTGGGTAGGAACAATGCACAAACCAGAACATGGGTAGGGGGACAGCAGGGCAGGCTACATGGCATCTTCCTAACACAAAGGAAATCGTTCTCTGTCTTCCTGATTTTGGTTGACTAATTCCTTCCCAATTCTGCAGTCACTCACTGGTGGGAAATGTACAGTGATTTGCCATTAAGCAACATCCTTAACCTCTGTTTTGCATCATTTGGAGAAGACAACATGTATTTAAGTACACTACTCTTGCAAAATATGAAATTTATTCCCAAAATGACTGCAGTTACAAGATTTTACATGTGTTTAAATTTCAGAAAACTTCCTTTTAAATCATGTTTAATTATTATTTTCACAATGAAAATATCTTTTAGATTGAAGAAGTAGAAGTGCAAAATTTTAGAAAAATTAATCAAACTCTAGGCCATGTAACAGAAAATAGTCTTCCCTCCCATTCTAATCCTCCACTCTATTTTCTCTGCAACTCAGAAATGCTTTTGAAAGTCAGTATACGTCCTTTTGGAATCACTTTTATCTTGTATTATGAAGTTGAGAAAAAATTGATTAAAATGCAGATATCCAGAGGATTTTGAAGGCTAAGAAAATATACTTATTAATTTTAATACCAATTGAATATCAAAAAGATAAAATTTTACATAAATATTTGTTTAAATAACTACATGGTATTTTAGAAGGAACATGTGTAAATATAAGAGAAACAAGAGGACAAATCCTCTTTGAAAAGAGAATTTATTTTAAAAGCCTGAATTATTCCTGGAGGTAATTGCTTTTCTACTGGTAAAAAAATTTACCAAAGAGATTAAAATAAATATCAAAGTTCTTTTCAAGCAATCAGTGCCTTACAGTCAAAAGGGTTGAATGAGATAAAATGTCCTAAAGTTTGTCTAATTTATTGAAAACAATTTTGATCATAGAAGCAAATTGTTTAGATTTTTAATCAACACCAAGAAGATACTGGAAAATCAATAGATAAATTATTTGTCAAAAATGGAAAACAATTTCACACTCTAGGGGTGAGGAGAAGGGACTATAAATTATGAAAATGGTCAATAGTGAAGAACAAAATTACATTTTTGGAGAAAGACATGTTAATTCACACATGTTTACTTGATCTGATTTTTTTTTTAATTTCCCAACTGTATTTTCTCCAAGAAGTCAAGAATGAGGGCACATTCAAGGGGAAGAGTACTGTATACATAACTGTGGGACAAGGAGATTCCATCCTGGAAACATTGCAAAGGTGCTAATGTTGTAGGAAAACAGACAGATTGGTGACTAAAAAGAAGTCAGTCATCCCCAAGCAGAAGGGTGGTGACAGGAGGCCTGGTAATGGGGGAGGAAGGTAGGGAAGCAAAACCTCTCCCTGGATGAGATTCCAGAAGAGGGAGTTCTTAATAAACTTTTTTTGCAGTTTCTATAGACATTTGAAAAAGATAATCTATTAGTAATTTTTAAGGGAATAAAATAAGTGAGAAATATGGACAGTAAACAGTGGTCGGGGAGGTCCTTTACAAGGAATTTCTACCAACTCAATACTATTCAGTAATGGCATTTTCTGTGGATGCCTTATTCTACACACTGAGATGTTCTTTTTTTTTCCCTTCTATTATTTTACTTTATATATTTAATTCCTGTCCTTTAATGTCATTAATTCAGGCTCACAAGTTAGCAATCCATATATAAGTTTCATATGTGAAAAAAGTGCTGATTTCCCAATAGGCTCACCTATCAAAGACTGGTCCCTTAACCAAATCTAGATAAACAGTGATTAAAAATTGACTAACCCACACATCTCACACACAGCAACACTAAAACATCAGCAGATTCTGAAATAAGATGATTAGCAATGCAAATGTTTCTACCTGTGGCTTACAATAAGCAGAAAAAACAAAAATCAGAATCGCCTGAGAATAGCAACCCTCTAGCACTCTGCTCTGATGACTCTTAAGGACTCAAGACCTAGTTATCTAAATGCTTAAAGGGTTCTTCGCATTTGCTCTTTTCTTTAAACCTACTCAAGCAAAGTGCTTTCTTCTTCCTTTGGCCTCCATTGCTCCCAGTATTAAGTTCTATTTCATTTATCATATCATATTGCAGTTGTATATACACTTGGCCATGCCCTTAGGGTTCAGGTGATGAATTGTGACTTATTTATCCTTGTATCCTTCACCTGAGCATTTTGCCTGGCACATAGGTGACATTTGTGGTTTATGAAACAGATGTACTATAACAGTAGAAAGAATATTCCTGTAAATATTTATATGGACACATTGCAAAGATATAAGATATCATTGAGAACAAAAGAATTAAGGTAATACCATCCCATCAATTTATAAGACCAAAAAAGATAGTATTTGTTTCCTGCATTAGGTGCAGTGATAAAGGAGTATAATTTGGCTTCAAATGACATAGCAGCATCTTAGGCTCTGTACTAGGGTTGCAAATAGACTCAACTGTGTTTTCTGTATCCTCTCTCTCCATCACCTTATCCTCCCACTTTCAGATGCTGCTTTCTTTTGTAGTAAACGCTGCTGTCTGTAGAGATGATCTGAGGCCAGGCTAAGATCCATTGATGTAACAAACCATTAGATGAAACAGCCATCCTGTCAATTACATCTATTGCAGGCAGTCAAATTACCCTGGAGCTCCCCCCCCCAACCAGACGTACACACATCAAACCAAAACAGAATCAACAATGTCCTAATATTCAGTAATGACTATAAGACCACTGATACATAATCTCTTGCCAGCAGTTTACTTTATGATGGAAATAATCATCCAATCTCAATTTAAAGGAGGTTTTGAAGCTACAGCCTATTTGTGATTCATTTTCTCATCCCTAAGCATAGATTTGCTAGAGGTGGATACCTGTGCATCATTTTTATCTTAAACACAGAATTAGCATGCTACAGGTATCTCACCAACTGTAGATAGCCCTTTCAATTCCTTCCAGCCCTAATGAAGAAGACTCTCTCTCTCTCTCTCTCTCTCTATATATATATATATATATCATAATATATATATATATTGATATCATAATATATATATATTATGATATCAATATAGATAGACATATTTATAGATAAAAATATATAAATATATATACAGGAGATTGGACTCTCGGGGTGCTTAACCATTGAGCCACATCCCCAGCACTTTTTTTTTTTATTTTGAGACAAGGTCCCACTAAGTTGCTGAGATTGGCCTTGAACTTGAGATCCTCCTGCCTCAGCCTCCCAAACTACTGGGATTACAAGCATGTACCACCATGCTCAGCCTTAGTGCAGATACTTTATGACAGGATAAACAAAAACAACACAAAGCAAAATACAAAAAAGGTATGGGGAGACTAAAAATGTAATTAGATAATGTATCCTGAAAAAAAACTTTTCTAAAATAGAGGTGGCTTCTGAAAAGGTAGAATTATAAACTAACATTGCCACAGAACCAAATCTAAGGTTTTAAAATAAGATGGAGCTTATAGGAAAACAAGACCAACATGTCTTTATGCCTTGGAATAAATCACTGTTTCCCATCTATGGCTGGTTGGTGATTAATTGTGCCTTACTGCCTTTCACCCCACAAATTACATCAGCAACCTTTCTTTCCATGGCCTGGAAGAAAATTTAACTTTAGATGTAGTCAGCATTGGATTGACTCCATATATTTGAATTTCCAATTGCTTATTTTAATCATAATGATATCTATGTTGGTTTATTTTTTTTCCTTAACCATTAATTTAGTGGAAGGACAACAGAAGTAGACATTAATATGTTGGTCAGATTTCCACCAGTTTGACATAATATCTGAAATAAGCAACATATAAAGAAATAATAGTTTATTTGGGCTCATGTTTTCAGCCCATCTTCTCTTGGCTCTGTGATTTGGGCCTGTAGTGACATCATAACATCACACATCATGGCAGGAGCACATTGCAGAAGACGCTTGTTTTTCTTCTTCTGCCAGCCAGGGTCCCAACATCCCATTTAAGGATATGCCCCAAGGACCAAATTTCTTTCCATTAAGCCCCACCTCCTAAAGGTTCCACCATTTCCCAGTAGCACTGTGGGCTGGGCACAAAGCCATCCACACATGGGCCTTTGAGAGGGGCATTCCAAATCCACACTGTAGCAATCGGAAATAACAATAATGGGACACATGGAAGTAGGATAGATGGAGAATGGAGGTAGGCAAAATGGTAGGTTTCTTTTGAATAGGAAGATCTGTAAGATTCCAGCTGAATAAAATCCTACAAATGTTCTTTGACTGGTTCCCCCATTTCTCTGAGCTAATTGATCCCACCTTCCCTTATCTTCACCTGACTTACTACTTGCCCTTGTTTTGCAGGGTGTAAGCAGGTATTCAAGCCAGAGATTTATTTTGTAAAATGCTGAATCGTGAGACAGCAACTAGCAGCAATAAAATGTTTAACGTGAAAAGGTCAATGCATTTCAGAATGAATGAAATGTGTGCTATGTGTATTTCCAAGGCTTCCTCATCTAAATGAACACGAGGAAACCTGCAGTAAGCCACAACTTTTACCTTCTTTGACGAACAAAATGGTCATTTAAGCTGTCGTCTTATCAGTGAGATGAGAACATCGAATGCCTACTAATAAATAGCATATGAGCTCTGTCCTTTAATATTCTCGTCAAGTTCTCTTAGGATGTCCTGGTGTTCCAAAGGCATTTTATTTTTCTTCCTACTTTAACTTTCAACTTGATACTTGACTTGCATAAAGTCTACATGATTTTTATTCTACTAAAGTTTTAAAATCTATGATTTTCCAAACTTTTCTTTCTCAGGTTTTGCTTCCTCCATACCATGTTGTTAAGTGACCTCTTAAACTCTTTCTCTTCAAAACATGTCCAGACCTGAACTACTTTCTCTGAAGCATAGCTCTCGTTTGCTTTTTCTAAATTACATTTTTTTCAAGCTGTGACATCATGTGCTACTGGGATCTTTTCTCCTCCTTGCATATTTCCAATTTTGTCAAAATATTAAGACATATGGAAAATAGCTCTGGTCTCTCATTGTGAAATTCTGCCACATTAGATATAAAGCTTACTTCCTTTTGAGAAATGTAGTCATAAATGCTGTGCATTTTGACACACTCATTCAGTTTAAAACTGCATTAGTAATTGAGACACAAGCTATTTCTCCTTCCTTTGATTTGTATCAAAAACATTTAATAATCTGTTGCATTTTATATCTCCCTTACACTTAATTCCAAAATATTTATACAACTTGGATGCTTTCTCTAGGGTTTTATGCAAACTTTGTGGATTTTGTTAGACTCCTAAAACTTTCTGAAATGTACTTATGAAAAATTACCACCTCCATTATGAATTCCTTGGAAATGGATCCCAGGAGAAAGTTTGGCATATAACAAATCAGCTAGGAACCAGTTTATTAAAATCAGTGCATTAAGTGAGGGAATAACAGAAGAGTTGTTTTGATAACAGCATGCCTCTGGTGCATAGAATAACATGAATTCAAATGTCAGTTGCTTAAAAATATCTCAAATTAGAACTCAGGAAGTGCCTGGCAACAATTTTCTTAGACCAATTCTTATCATGCAGCAGAGTATTGAGAGTGCTGGAGGACAAAGATGGTCCCTCTTACCTGGTACCATAATCTGTGATGTGCATGCTAAAAGAAACAAGGTACTGTATCTGAAATTTGGTAATGGTGTAAGAGAATTTCCTGTAGCTTTACACCCTCTTTCCTAATTTGTTTTAATGAAAGTAAAATACCCCAAAATGTATTTATTTCACCAACATTTAAAGTTAATGATTAACCTACATGATATTTATATAATTTCACTAACTTGAACAATTTTATTTGTGGCCTAATGAGTCTTATTTTCCTATTGCTAATTTGTAATTGGACCAACTTATCTTATTAATAGGTAACAGTGTTTCTTTTTCTGGAAATATGTATTTTTTTTTCTGATCGGAATTAAAGAGTCTGTTTTTCTCATAGCGATCACTAATGGCAACTAATTTCTCAGATAGATGCAATATAATGGCATGATAAGAAGAGAAAATAATTACATATTTGTAACATTATATTGACTTCTGAAGATGTGACACAGTCAACTCATAACCCTCACACTACCAAGTGAGTGAAAACTATCATTTCCCCCATTTCACATAACAGGATTGAGTTGCAACCAAGTTGCGCAGCTTGACTAAGATTTGAAAGCTTATTAGTGCCCAAGCCAAGAGTCAAACCCAGTTAGAAAGACTTGTTAATTTCTTATTTTTATGCTGTTAACTACCCCAATATAATTGTTTGGGAAGTACTCGTCTCACACCACTGAGTAACATAGCCGATGGGTTGCATGAGTTTGGTAAGGTTCATCTTATATGTTCCTAAAAGCAATAAGTGCAGTGGTAAGTACTTAGTAAGGAGAATATAAATTGTTATATTTTTCTGTTATATAAGTGCTCTGCACGTGGTTCTACTGGGTTGTACTCTCATATGTCCTCTGAGAGAGTCTGTTTGAAGTCACGGTTCCTGTTTTGTGGAATAGAATGAAACAATTTTTCATATAGAAAAAAAAGACTGCCTACCACCACAGTTGGCAGTTGGATCAACTGAGATAGTCAGACATATTAAATGTCCTAGACTTTGTCTCAGCAGAGTTTCACTTTGTTTCTCTTACATCTAAGTTTATACACTAATGTTCTAAAATTATTATTACTAGTAAGAAAACTTCATTCCAAATATATGACCTATTCAATCATTCAAACAAGTGTAACCTACTATGTAGGTTTTATGTAGCCATGGAGGAATACAATAATAAGCAGACCAGACTGTTCTTAGTTAAAGCCAATTATATGTAAAAGCATTTTGAAATTCACTTTCTAGGAACAGTGTGGTTTCTCTTAGACTATCTGTACCACTGATCTATGAAGAGTTGTAAGTCAGAAAAAATTCGAATGACTTTATATCTCTTCAAATTTTTGCCCCATGTGTTTTGAGGAATGTGAAATACACATTAAAAAAAATGTTGCTATAAATCCAACTTGCAGGAAGTAAAAATTATTTGTTTTTTAATCCCTAAAATTTAGCCTATGAGTACTAAGAGCAGCATTAAACAAAGCAGTGTAGTAGGTGATATGCAAATAAGACCCTTTTCTTCTATGTGAATGGTTTATCCATCCTCTTCTGCAATTCTAGTAATGATGTGTAATTCTCTAATGACATTTAAATTGAACCACTTAACACGTTCTTCACAAAATATATGAAAATTATGTACACACAATGATCATAATTAGACGGGTTTTAGGAAAGAAGTGTGGTTCCCATGGACCTCACTAATAACTCTCCACCTGTGACCTGGAGTTGTAATCATTTTCCCAAGGTCACAGAGGTTCCTCAAATGAGGTGGAAAGGGAACAAATACCACATGTGAGACCTTTGTACAATTAGGAAGTGAGGAACATGAGGGGGATGAGGCTCGGTGTGCCAATGTTCTTTTCCTAATCTACAGAGTAAGACCACAGACTGGGGTTCTGAGTTGATAATTTAATAATACATTTTGCTTTACTTCATTAACTTTTAAAATATGCTTTAAAATTGTCTTCTTATTACAAAGTAAATCGACTTTATTAAAAAAGTGAGCAAATGAAAAGACAAAAGTAATTTTTAAAGAATCACTTATTCTCTTCCAATTTAAACTTAGTAAACATTTTATATTTTGCAGTCTTTTCTAAATTAATGCATTTACAAATAAATTTGGCTTGATACTTGTATTTTAACAGATTTCTGGTGCAATATAATTCCTTGTCCATTCCCCCTTCAGGTAGTATAGTGACTCTCAATTGGAGATAATATCTCACCATATAGGGCACATGTGAAATGGTATGGGAGCCACTGGTGGTGTTAAGGGATAGAGGGTACAGCAGCACTCGTCAGTTTGCCCACCTCCGTCCCTGATGGTTCCTTTTGGTTCCATGGATGAGAGAAGAATCTCTAAGGAAAAGTCAGTAATTAAGGATATGGGTAACGACTTAATTATCTAAGACTTTTAGTTTTCCTGTCTGGTGGAAACAGAGCTTATATCAGAATTTAAGTTCAAGTTAAGATAATTTAACTTTATTTCAAATAAGAAATTATAATTACATACTTGAATTTTGGAAAGAGAGTTGAACCTGCTACATCACCTGCCATAATCTAAATCTCCCCCTGCCCTGTACCCTCTTTTCCTTTTTTACTTCTTTACCTCATTCTCTTCTGCTTTCTTTTCCCTCTCTTGCCTCAAGAAAAGCACATTGTTTTTTAATGTTCTGTTTTTCTTTGTTTTTAAAAAAAACATTTTGAATGCAAATGTTTTATCAGTTTGGGGGAAAATAATAGGTATGAACCCCTATTGGGAACTGAGCAGCTGATTTTCAAGTTGAGTTAGTAAACACACCAAGAGGGTGGTGCTACCCAAGGCAACAGAGGACAGATGTGGTATTAATTTAACAGGATTGTCAGAGAAAAGAAACATTGCATGTACCATCATTTTAGTTGAGTTTTAACGACTGAAACAAATCATTGAAGATTTATGGAGAAAGGAAGAGAGTAAACAAACAGAACCCAAGAGTCAATCATAACTCATAATAAGCCATTCTTTTAGTAATCAGTCCATTGGTGCTGGAGCTGTTGTTCAGTGGTTACAGTGCTTGACTGTTATGCATGAGGATGTGGGTTTGAACCCCAGCACCACATGTACAATTAAGTGTTGGAACAAAGAAAACCACATAAAAAACTAAATAGAATTGATTTTCTTTTTCTCACTGTCCCTTTCTATTAAAAATAAAATAACAGTTAGTAGTGATGCTGGCAAAAGCATTGTACCTTCATGAGACACTTTACAGAACACATCTGGCAGGGCTGGAGTGGTGGTTCAGTGGTTGGAGCCCTTGCCTGGCATGCATGAGAAACCAGCTTCAAACCCCAGCACCACATACGCAACGAAGTATTGGAGAAACAAAGAAACAAACAAACACAACCAAAATACATCTGGGACTAGGTGTGGTGGTACACACCTGTTATCCCAGCAGCTTGAAGGCTAAGGCAGGGGGATTCCAAGTTCAAAACCAGCTTCAGCAAATTAGCAAGGCCTTATCTCAAAAAAAGAAAAAAGGGCTGTGGATGTGGCTCAGGTGTTAAGAGCTCCTGGGTTCAATCTCTGGTACCAAACAAAGAAATAAACAAATAAAAAAGAAAAACCCCACACATCTGAGGTGGGCTGACCCCAGAAAATTTAAACGGGGATCTCTGGGGACATGAGGGATGCACCAGCGTTTTGTTGTTTATTTGTTTCTCAGATCTGAATATATTATAAAAAACACCAAGGACTGGGGACTGGGGCACATGCATGTCTCATTGAGCTCCCTGTCAGTATTTCAGGGACAGAGGAAGAGAATCAGCTTCTGGGAATCAAACGCACAGGCACTGGGATGGAAGGTTAGCTGCTTCTGCTGGCTAAACCAGCTTGAGTTCACAACAATGACTTAAGCCCCAGTGAGGTACAGAGGCTGCCGACAGCTGGAAACCTCTGGGGAAATGGAGCAGTGGAGGCTTCTATCTTGGTGTAAGGGAGAACTACTTAAATTGTTACGTGTCAACGAGATTTCAAGAAATATAATAGGCATTGAATAGCTGATGTAATAGCTATGATTACAAATAATAGATTTATAACTTTAATATTTCTCTTAAATTATATTGCATTTTGCTTAAGTTTCTTGAAGTGTACTATCTTTAGAGAAGTTTTCATAGGACACATTTTCAATCAAGTAAATCAATGTGCCATTCCTTCTGGGTTGACTGACTATTGACCACGCCGTGCATTCTGATGACATCATTCATCTGAATGCAGGTTTGGGAACACTGACAGCTGCAAATAGGGATAACCCATCTGACCAGGAAAGGCATAGCTTCAACATTCCCACTTGATTCTGAAAATAGCAAACTTAACATAAAAGTCCTGATAGAAGGATTTTTTTTTTTAAGAGAGAAGGACAGTGTTAGAGAAGGAGAGAGAGAGAATCAATTTTTATTGAGTTGTTCACATGGCTTTCGTTGCTCTGACACTTAGTTGTGTACGTGGTGCTGGGGTTAGAACCTGTGTACTTGTGCATGCTGGGCAAGCGCCGTAACCTGCAAGCCACAGCTCCAGCCCCTGATAGAAGTTTTATAAGCAGATCTCTTACAAGGCTGCTCTAAGAAACTTATTTTTCTCAAGGAAGGAGGTTTCAGAACAATTAAAATAAGCATGAGTTATACAAGATTCACCTGGCGTATAACATGGATAGAACAAATGTACAAACAAACAAAAAAGTAAAGATGATATTCCCTAAGATTAAAAATGGGCAACTCAGCCAGGAAGGCAAAATCTATTACAATCACCAATCCAGAAGTATTCACTGAAATTTTCTTCTCCAAAGTGTGAAAAAATAATCCCCATTCATTGGGTCATGTGCTTTTAATTTGTAGCTTTAAATTCATTATATATATATACATATATATATATGTATATATATAATTTGGTTATGAAAGTAGGGCTTTTTAAATTAATATAAAATGTAAAATAAAGTCAATATTTTAATGTAGCATCTAATCTTTCTATTCTAATTTATTATTCTATTTGCTTTTCTTTGTCAACTATTACTAAAATTAATATTCATGCAGATTGGTTGGTAGTAGCAAATGGAAACCAGTTTTATTGTTGTTATTTTCAGAATTTTGTTTTTAGTTAAAAAGATCCAGAAATAATTTGAGACATTTTTCGCTTTGGGGGGTTTTTGCTTTAGTTTTGTTTTCCTGAATTTGAATCACTGATAGTATGTAACAATTGCTTAAGATTTCTTATGATTATTATAAAAGTCAGAAAAAAAGCATTCAAACTTAAATTACATAGTAATATACTATCGTTGGGGAATTGCTTGTTAGAAGTTAGAACAGAATAGATTGGAGCATGCCATAATTCTACCCCATCCCTTGTGTTTAAGTGAACAGTGGTAGTAAAGAATTTACTGGAAGGAAATGCTCATGTTTGATTTTTTTAAAAAAAGCAAAATATTTCTAATCAACCACAAATTGATATTTAAAATAGAGTAAAAAATGTATTGTGGAATTCTTTATTCTATAGTTCCCATTCAAATAAATTAATCTTGTATCATAAATATTGCTAGTATGCTATTACTTAACATAATATTGGCATACAACTCATACCTTTTTTCTGTTTTGAACTCAGATTCCTAATACTCCTATATAAAAATGAAACATGCATTTCTACATTTTCATTAATCCATGCAACAGACTTTTGTGAAGCCATTCATATGTGCTAGGTATGCTATTTGCATTGAGGTTATAGCAGTGACCAAAATGGTCAGTTTCCCTGCTCACAGGAAGCTCAAATTCCAGGAGAAGTTGAGGAGGTCCAAGAAATACATAAACGTAAGCAAAGTTTCGAGCTACTATTGCCATGCAAAATATTGAAATAGAAGGAAAAGAGTTTTAATGGAGGTGGCTAATTAGATTAAGGGTCCAGAAAAGGCCTTAAATGCGAGAAGGAAACAGATATATGAAGGAGAACATTCCACAAAGAGGGAGCAGCTCATAATTGTAGCTCTGATCCAGGATCAAGCTTGCCTTTGGGCAGGAGAGGTAGCAAAGGGGGGTGTTGGTTTGGGTGTAGATTTTTTTTAATAAGAATGATAGAAAACTTTGGGATATTAGGGCAAGAAAAAAATCGCCAGATTTATACTTTAAAAAGATAAATATGATTGCTATGAATAGACTGAAAAGGGGCAGGAGTCTAAGAAGGTCATCATTTCAATAACTGAGGAGAGAGGCAGTGATTGTTCAGATGTTTGAAACTATAATTATCAAAGAAATCTAGTCAAATGTGTGGACAAACAGAAGCATGTTTGTAGAATATTCTAGGAAACCACTGGGAACTGCATTGTTGATGTTGACTGTATTTTTCATTTCCTCTCTTAGAAATCCTGTGCTTTGGGTCAAATAAATAATTTAATAAATGTACAAAGAGAAACAAATTAAAAACTGGGGAATTTTCAGGAAACTATCTTTTTAATATTAGCAATTTCAGTTTCCTCTTACGTAAAGTAAAGTCTTATGGCATTAGATCACCTCCAGGGTCATCATGTGCTTTATACACTGGACAAGAACAATAAAAAGTTGAAGACGAGAGAAAAATCTGTATTGCATGGAGGAATCAAAAAAGTCCTTTCTGAAACTGTGAGCCTGAATTTGAACTTTGAAATATTTTTATAAACCAGGATAGGTTTTGTTTATGAAACAAAATATAGAAAATAAACCCTTCATTACCTTTACCTTTCTTCCTACCAAATCTATCATGAAACAAACGGCAATACTCTTATCCTGGCCTTCTGATATGGTACTTTAATTGATTTATTACATTGTTTGTTAAAGTCTTTTAGACTTGAGTTATTTGCTTTTTCCAGAAAAAGAATGTAATCATTGATTTTAGGAGAATAAAGAATCCATTTGAAAGCAAAATACTGTATACCACATGATTGCCATAACAGAAGAAAAATTTTAAAGCCAAATGAATTTTCTGGCATGGCATACAGCTAAAGGACGTGGTTAGCAAGCCCCAGTGGTTTCCTTCTGAAGAAATTATTATAAGGGGTAAGTTACTTGGCAGCTCAAAAGTTCTTTGGGTATCAGGCACATGAACTGATTTTACCACCCCTACACTTTTAGGTAGCCTACAAAATACTGCTTTCTTCCTAAATGATAATCTACAAATATTTTAAAAGGAGAATAATTTTACTATTGCATTTTATAAATTTCATCATCTTCCAAACACATCCAATAACTGTCCCCTGTTTCTTTACCAAACTGGATTTTCTAGGGCCTACATATTTCCACTGGGTCAACAGCCACCCATCTATTTTCTCATTTGTCCTTACTCAACACACACTAAGAATTATTGAATTCCACGTATTACTTTATTCAAAGTATATAGTGTTATTTTTAGTTTATAGATTAAATATCTTTTCTGTTATCCTGTGTGAACTTAACATCACTGAAAATAAATATTATATTTTACTACTAAATTTAAATTGGAAATTTTATTTTAGAGTCTCTTTTTTCATGGTATCATAAAAGTAGACATATTGGAGAGTTCAACAGGTATGGTACAAATTCATTGAACTCAACTGGAAAATATTTTAAAATTCCTTTTAACATGTTGTAGTACTTTCATTATAAAATTATATTTAAGTGTTCATAATAAGTAAATAAAAGGGATTCTCAGAAAGAGATTCCATAGGAAATATAGGAGATCTTAAAATAAAATGGACAGTAGATTATTTCAGTTATCTGTTCTAAAGACTAAGAAAATTATCACGTCTTCAAAATGTTTTTTTTTTTTTCTTTTTTCCTAGTACCAGGGGTTGAATTCAGGGGCATTCAATCACAGAGCCACATCTCCAGCTCCTTTTTATTTTTTATTTTGAGACAGGGCCTCACTACGTTGCTGAGTCTGGCTTTCAACTTGTGATCCTCCTTCCTCAGCCTCCTGAGTTGTTATAGGCATGTGCCACCATGCCTGGCTTTAGTGTTTTCAAACAAATATGCTTTAAAGAGTTTTTTCAATTAGCCTACACATAATTCAGGTGGTAAAAGTGCTTTCTTCCAGATAGTTAGCTAGTTTTTATGAACCATATACCTTTTGATTTGTTAGATTTCAAGGTTCCTGATCAGAACTACCATGCTGATTGCTAGCTCTGTGGCGGTGGTGTTTCCTTGCTGTGCAGCTGTACCAGCCAGAGAGATGCTGGTATTGGACCCTGCGACTCTTAGTCCTCATTCAGGAACTTCTAGCTAGGGTTTCAATCTCATTTCTGACATTCATTGTTTTTGTGGCATTTGAAAGCTCACACCACATCCAAGTCTCTGTTCCTTCATGTGGTGATTCTGTGTGATTATCCCACCTCCTGATAATAGCTCTTGGATGGGAGACGTATTACTATATCCTTTGCACAATCTATTCCTCTGTTAGTGTTAAAAAATCTGTCTCTCTTCAATAACCATAATCATCCAGGCCTCCTTTAATGTGATTTAGAACTCTATTTATGCCCTAATATAAACTAAAATAATGTCTATAAAAAGAAAGCTTCTATTTATTGAAGCGTTCGAAGACACACAGTTCAATAATGCCTTGGTACTCTTGCTTGATTTTCCCTTTATATGTTAAAGCCAGACTTTAGTTTTCTTGATTCCTGACAGATTGTAGTTAGATGGAGACATCTTCACTTTCTCCTGGCTAAGAGAAGAGAATTGATATAAAATAACAATGAAAACAAATAAGAATAGTAGTACCGAGTGATTTTGAGAACTTTGTGCCACGCACCGGCCTGGTCCTGTGTGCACTGTGATTTCCTTTGACTCTCATAATGATTCTTTGAATAAGTGTTTTTACTATCCCCATTAAACATAAGAAAGAACAAAGTTTGCGTTTTAAATAAATTGTTCAGTGCCACAAGGAAATGGTAAAGATAGGATTTTGATCCTTTATTGCTATTAAAATGTACTCACTCCTGGGGATAAATGCAATATCCAGAATATATACACATTTTATATTATTTTGTTAAAATCTTGTAAGGTTGCTCAAAAATAAAATAAAAAAAATTCACTGAAAAAAAATGTACTCACAACAGTTTCCTTGTCCTTAAAAATGTAGAATGTTATAAGAATCTAGCTCTTATGAATGTCAAGTGCAGCAAGCAGGTTTTATAGACGAGGAAAGTTAATGCAAATGTCTAGACAGATCTAAGTCTAGGAACCTTGTCTCCTGGCCTCCTGTTTGTACCTCTTTTCACTAGAGTGCAGATTTTCACCTCTCAAGCTGTTTGGACTGTGTAGAGCGCTGAGCTGCTGGAAGTGCCACAGAGAAACCCAGCAGGGTGAGGATTGTTAATAGATTTTATTAATTCACCAAACATTTGTTAAACACTTACTACATGCCAGGAACCGTGATGTGATATGGAAACAAAGACTGATGACAACATTATAAGAAAGAAGTTTGGAAATTGGTGTCACTAGTAATGTTATTATAGATTTTACGTGACAGTTTGTATAAATTTATGCATAGATAGTTTGCCTATGGCAGTAAAAATCATTTTGTATTTTTGGGTTTATTTGCTTTGTTTCTGAAAATGTTCTTTAGTCTCTAAGCCACATAGAGAAAACAATGTAGCACATTCATTATTGAATGGAATGAGTTTCTGTGATGTCCTTTAGAAGAGGTTTTTGTGTATGTGTGAATGCCGTAAGAGATCAATGTCTTGTTTATAGAGTGCTATATTGAAGGTTGTCATCATAATGATTGACCCACAACTTTTAAGGTATCATTGCTTTATATCACTGATGAATGCAGCAACACATCTTTCCTGGAGAACAAAATTTGATGTAACTGTCCTGAGACAGATGTTAGAGGTAGGAGGCATCATCTGTATCAATCTCTGTTTGAGACTGTTGGAAACCTCCCAGTAACTTTACCTAGAATGGGAACAGTCTGTTTGGCTCCTGGACTCCAGCTGTTTTGTCTTTGGAAAAGGTATTCTCCTACACAGATACTTTGCATCAGACTTAAAGAATCTCTTCAGACTGCTCTGCAGAATCATCTCCTTTCTTCAAAATTTCTGAGTTTGTAAGAGAAGAAGTTGTTTATTTTTTTCCTTATCCATTTTTCTCTACTTGATCTCATACAAAGTACATCAGTTTTATTAGAAATCCTCTAAAACTAAGTCTCAGACAAGGTATTCAAAGTAATTTTATTTTTGGTGCTACCTAGCCTCTTGAAAGTTGTCTGGCATTGGGAAAGATGTTTAGCCATTTAGGCCTTACTTACTTCATCCATGAAATGAAGTAGGCCTAGACTAGCTAGAGCAAGAAGGAACTTAATTATAATGACATAAAAATTCTTTATAGAACCCAAGAACAAGATTTTTTGAGGGAGAGGTATGATAGGGCTTTAGTACAATTTATATCAGAAATGTGATGTCTACCTGAATGTGTATCCATCTCATTTCTTTTTTTCCTTAGGAGTTTGCTTCATTATCTTTTTTTTTGTATACTGATATTTTATGCTTTTCTGCATAAAATGGAAAATGTGGCCACCAATCACTTCTATGCTCTTTTAATCTTTCAGTTAAGATATTCAAAATCACACTGACTTTTGAAAAATATTTTCCCCATAAATAATTTAATTAACATAATTAATTTAATTTCCCCATAATTAATCTAATTGACCCTTGGTCCTGTCAGCTGAGGCCAATTGGCAATGATTCCTATCATAACTGAGTCAGTGCATTAGGGGAGAGAAGATTGGGGACATGTTCAGAAGGGTAGTTATGGTTAAAACACACATAGGTATCAAATGGATCAGCTTTTATTTTCTCTTATGAAAAAGGATTATGAAATCCACTCTCATCTTTGAACCAGATGATCTCCATATAAAGATTTGGTGGCAATGTAGTAAAACTAGTAATAGCCATAAAGATTGAGATTAGATCTTAAACACTGTTCTAAATATACTGCTCATGCATTAGTGCCTTTAAATATCAAAACACCGTACTCAGTGCTCAATAAATATTAGTTGATGATATTGTTTTAAAAGGATGATACTGTTTTAAATGGGGCTGGAACGGTGACTCAGCAGTTATGGCACTTGCCTGGCATGCGCTAGTACATGAGTTCAAACCCCAGCACCACAAACATAATGAAATCTCAGAGCAACGAAAGCCACATGAAAAACTAAACAGAATATAGAATTGTCTCTTGCTTTCTCTCTTTTTCTCACTATCCCACTCTCGTTTTTTTGATCTTTTGCTACCGATTTCTTTTTTTATTGAGAAATTTATTATTGAATAACCATACACAATTTTAACAAAATCTTTTTTTTTTTTTAAAAAGGACTTTAAATACATTTCATGAAAAGAGGAAGTCTTAGCTCTTAAAGTTTACAGTTTTGTTTTTAAATGAAAAAGTTTAATTTTATATTATTTTATAGTTCATTCCTTTAAGATGTTCACATATGTCAAAAATAAATATTTAAAATGTAGCTGTCCATTTCCTCCCTTCTCAGTTTCAGTAGTCTACTGACCCT